>CAWUFW010019863.1:0-170837 GCA_963921515.1 Calotriton arnoldi
ATTGGGGTATATTCACAAGAACGTGTGATAACTACCGCAAGAGTAGCGTAACACAACTTTCAATATCGCAGCCTAACGCTGTAAAATAAGCCCGTGTCAACGTGGAATTCACAACAAGGCGGTAGCAGGCGATAGTCACCAGATAACGCGTCAAATGTCAGCGTGAAAATCAACGCCACGCACAAATAATGCGAAACGCGAACGCGAGAAATCATGCAATGAGGCCAATCGAGGTACAAAAAGTAGCGAAAAGCAGCCACAGGCTTGCAAATCCCACGCGTCTGGCAGGAAATTGCACCATAAAAACCACAGAAACAACACACCAGAAACAAGCCAAAGCACGTAGCAACATCCATGCACCCTGACCCAGCGCAGAGGATAACGCGAACCCCACAAACCCCACAGACCACCAGCAAGGAACAACGGGGTCGGGGAAGGCCAAGGAGAAAAGGGAGAGGAAGACGGGGTGCAGACCGCAGGAAAACAAGACCAGCGCCACGGAGTCACAGAACACTACCAGCAACTGACCCACAAACAGACCACCTGGAATGCAGTCGGAGTGCCCAGGAGGCCAATCCAGGAGGCCAAGAGGCGCCGCCAGGACGTGACAACCCAAACCAGGCACAAAACCGCTGCCAACAGGAAGGCAGCAACGGCGACAGGAGGTGGCAGTCCAGCGCCACAGGAGGAGCTGGAGGAAACACAGGCCACAGTCATCAGTGTGGGGACGGTGCAAGAAGGTGGGAGTACGGACACAGCCCGACAGGACCCGACACAACAACAACAGGGTGAGGATCCAACAGGGACTGAGGGGACGGGGGTGATGGGCACAATGGCACACATGCACAACGAGGTGTAGCACACTGCACACCCACAATTACCCAGGGACATGTCCCCCATCCCCGTGGCACATTGCAGCACACACACATAGCAATCACAGCACATACCATGACAATGTGGCACAAAGTGCAACACCCACACTGCAGAACAGGGGACACAACTGGGTACGCCCAGGCGCAGAAACAGAACAATCACATTGGACAGAGCAGAACTGTGAGATGCATATCTACGGCTACAACCCCACAGCAGCCATGTAGGCCAAATGTCCACTGTCCCAACTCAAATTGCCACCACCGCTCAAACAGTCACAATGTACATTGTCACACAGTCTGCATGTCGACAAGAACAAGGCGCCAACACAATACCAACATGCACCTCCCCTTCACAATGCAGAGGGACAAACAACACCTCCAGCAGGTCAGAACAGACAACCCATCAGTGATGCCGGAGAGGAACACCACACCTTCGACATCGACGCCCTACAACAGCCCATGGACATCCCACACAACCCACCACCAGGACCAGGGCAGACAAGCTACTCAGAGGAGAACCCAGCCCCTGCAACAGACCACACAGCATAAAGCACCCGCAATCACGGCTGGCTCAAAACACTTCACCGACCCACACATGGCATCCCAATGCCAGGTGTCAGAACGCCAAAAGGAGGTGGCCCAACAGGTGCGGGCGTTGCCTAACCCATGGAAGGCGAACTAGAACACATACGTGGGTGTCCAATACCCTTCAGGGCCCACCTACACCCCACAAAGGAGACCCACACTGCCATAGAGACACATGCAGATGCACATACCCAGTACAGAACAACGCCCAGGGGCACGCACATATCAGTCACACACCCACGTTGGCTCTGCGTACGACGGCACAGTCCACTCCCCTTACGAATTGAGAGGGTGACGACAAAGCTACATGTCCAGGTTCTAGCCCGCTGCCTGCGGTGACATGTCTGCGTCCGCTGTACACAGCACAATGTAATGTCGTAGGGCACAGGGCCCCCATGCATACAACACCACCAGAGGGACACATGCACATATGTTGAACTCGCTACGGGCACGTGCGCCCGGCCCCTTTATTGGCAGGGCCACATGTACAGTGACGCCTGTGCTGGATGTGTGTGGGGTGAGTATAAGCCAGCCCGCACGGAGTGCTTGGTGCTGGCAACAACCTGAACAGTGGACACCAGTGAAATGGAAACAGAAAACACCAGCATAACAGAGTCAACTGCAGAGCAACATGGAGGGATCCGGAGTAAGGACAGAGGTCACCCAATATTCAGTCTGGATGTTCCGTGAGTTGCAGTGCACTGAGGTTGGGGCACTAGAGTAGAGCGCGCCCATGTGAATTAATTGCTAGGATTGTGTCCCTTGGGTCAGTCCTGATGCAGATGCAGTGGGGTGTGTTACACCTGCATCAACTTCCTCATCAACGTCCCAGGTCTCCCACACTGCCTGAGGTGACAGTTGCGTCCGCAGTCCACAGCGCAATACCCAGTAATAGATCCGGGTGTGTAGCTTGACTACCACCACCAGTCTGCATTCCTGCCTTGGAGCTGTTGCCTCCTGCCCTCCCATTGTCGATGCCTTCTCCCGTCTGCACACATGACACACCTTCCTCATCATTGTCCCAGGTCTTCCCCACTGCATGAGGTGACATTGCTGCGCAACCTCACAACAGCACAAGACTCGATCAGTAACAGACAATGGCTTGCCTTGCACTGAGTCACTGGCACCTGGAGTGCTGAGAAGGGTATCAGGACGATGATGGCATCCACAACAGATCTGAGCAACTCCGTAGGTCTGTCAGGACCACCGTTTCGACTCTGGCAGTTGGCGGTTGGAGGTGGTCCTTGCCGTGGTGGCGTGTGCCTCCTGCTGTGATGCGACGTCTGGGCCGGTCAAGACTCGATGCTATGTGTGGGCCCTGGTGGCCCGCAGTTGAGGCCGGAGGATGCGGACAGCGCAGGGCAACAGACACATGGCGTTGATGACCCCAAGACCATCGCTACAGAGACCATTCAATGTCTCAGAAGAAGGGGTTCCAGGCTTGAGCAGCACAGAGTTAGTGGTCCCGGATGCACTGCAGCCGGCACAGGCACCCAGCCACGGGACGGTGACTTGCGGTGCAGTCAGATGGGCCATGCGACCTGAGCTGGTCCCCATCAATGTCCGAGGTGTATGTTGCGGAGTGTTGCGGGGGACAATGGAAGGTGTCCTCCAGGGCCTGATGCGGAAGGTCTGAAGTTATCTGGAAGCAGCAAATGGAGGAGTGGAAAGCGCAACCCTCGTTTTCACCAACAATTCAGTATCAGCTACATGAAGATGAAAACTAGCCCCTATTCCATTGACACAAACGCCACCAATGTACGACCAGTGAGTGCCCATGTATGTCGGGGAACACACTTAGTGGCACAGGTGCTCAGAGGGGATGCAGTCTGCGATGATGCCGGTCCACAGATGTGAACTCCAAAATTGCCAAATCAAGACTCTGTGACCTACTGGACCGCAGTGTAGGCTGGAGGCAGCGGTCAGCAGTGGCCCACAGCCACGTGTCGTTGGCTCGCGAGGCACAGAGTTAGTGACACAGTGGCAGTTGTCGGTAGTGTTCAATCACCTCCGTAACGATGATCCTGTTCCTTCCAAACTGCAACGCGTCATCCTCTTACGCCTCTCCGTGCATGCGATGAAATGTATTCTATCTTTTGAATTACCGATGTTCAGTTCCAAGTCTGTGACCCCACTTGTGCGCAGTGTAGGCCGAGGGCAGTAGTCCGCGTAGGCCCACAGACACATGTGGTTGTGATGCCATGCACAGACTTGTTGCCACCACATCGAAGGGTGTATTGTGAATTGTTCTCTGCCTTAAATAATGTTCACTGCCATGGTGTAATCAAGACTCAGTTCCAAATGTGTGACCTACCTGACCGTGGTGTAGGCCTGAGGCAGCGGTCAGCACGGCCCATTCACCTAGTGTCGCCGGCATAGTTTGGATGGCCCCACCGGCCTGCGTTGTTCAGGTTCAGTGGAACCACGTGTAGCAGGCTGGCGTTGAACAGGGTTAGTGGCACCACGTGTAGCCGGCTGGCGTTGAACAGGGTTAGTGGCACCACGTGTCGCAAGAAGCCCATATGGAACTATGCCTCACTGATCGGGGGTCTGGTGCTGTGGCCACTGGCCCGGATTTGGGGTCACTGCCATTCATGACTCAGGACACAGTTTCACATATGGGACCTACTGGTCCGAAGAGTGGGCCGTAGGCGGCAGTAGAGTACGTCAACGAGAAAGGACTGAAGAGGACCTGTGTCGTGGAGGCGTGGTGGTCTGAGCTGACTGCCAAGGTCGCGGGACTCGGGCTTGGAGCTTGCACCGGCACGTGGTGGGCCCTCCTTGACACACGCCGGTGTTGGCAGGTGATCAGTGTGGCCTGGCTGCGCAGGGGCGGGCCTGACGGGTTCGTGGTCCAGCGTGCCGGGGTCCGGTGGGCGCACTGCTTCGCAGGCAACTCCGCTCACGAGGACGGCGTCAGCCTCGTGGCGGGGTGGGAGGCGCAGCCCCGGCAGAGTCGTGGGGCTTTCTGGGAGAGGACCACGCCCAGGCCTACGTCCTTTTTATTCACACCCCTACGCTGGCGTGGCCTATGCCGGGTCATCCCACTCCCGTGACGCTTAGGGGGTGGCGTCACAGGCAACATTTCCACGAGGTCCCCCACTGGCTGGGGTGACATGGTTGTGTCCCCTGTCCACTGCACTCCATATGCCAGAGGTGTGTGTCGCCATGGATATGGGTGTGTTCTGCATACTGCGGTCTGTCCAGCCACTCTGCCACTCTTGGCATTGTGTGCTTTCCCGATCAGGGTTCGACTTCATCCTTCACACATGCCTGGTTGCCACCTCTCCCCATATTCGGCTGTTATGTGGCTGAGGTGCCATGCCGTTGGTGGCTCATGTTCAGGGGTTGCCCAGGTTACCATTGTAAGTTGTTCTGTCGTGTCTGGTGGGTGGTCATGTTGTTGTGCATGTTGGTTGTGATTTCGTGACGTGTGCATTGCCAGAGTTGTGGGTTGCATGGTTGTGGAGTTGAGGTGTGTGGGGTGTTCATTTCGAACTTGCCAAGGGGGTGTGCATTTCCCTTGTGTCCATCCTGGGAATGCTGGTTGATGATGGACTGTCTGAGGATGTAGGTATCATGCACACTGGCTGTGTATTTGGAGGCGACATTGTTGGATGTTCCACGGTGTTCTGTTGTTGCCTGCACATTGATGTGAGACGTGTGCATCCTGTTGAGGTGATTGTGTGCTGTGTCACCAGGGGACACAGGTAGTACATGTGTGCTGTGGATTGCCCCCGACATGTGCGTGCATCCTGCTATGGCGTATGGTCCTTGCTTGGTCTCCAGCGGATCCTGCGCATTGTGTTGTACGTATGGGGACGGGGGTACCAGGGTGATGGTGATGTCCAGGACAGGTGTGGGGGACTTGGATGTGGCTGGCCGTGTGACTCCTCTGACTCTGGCGGGTGTTGATGGGGGGTACCAGGGGCCAACAGGTGCAGGCAAGCCAGCAGCTTTGTGTGGGGTGGGATGTTGGTTGTCCGCTGTGTTGGTGTCGTAGGCCTGTTGGGCGATGATGGTCAGGATGCGTAGGATGGTTGTCCCTTTCAGCCTGTGGTGGACGGTGACATTGTCAGATGTTGGGTCTGTGCGGCTGGTACGTTTCCTGGGAGTCCGCTGTCTTTGTCTGCGCTGCATGTGTGGTGGTCTGGGGGGGGGGGGTGTTCCGGGTGTGGGTTGGGGTCCTGGGGTAGTGGCGGTGGGTGTTGTGGCCCTCTTGGGTGTCCGGGCCGCCTGATGGGTGGCTCCATGGCATCTGTTGATCTGTTGCACTTCTGATGTGGCCCTGTGCTGTGCTCCCTTTTGGTTTGCAGGCTGCCGTCCGACTTTACACCAGGTCAGAGCAGGTGTAGAATTCCTGGTGCTAACGCGCCTTATCGCCTGTTTTGTGTTTTTATCGCCGATGTGGCTGTTCGTTGTGAATGTTGAGGTGTGATGTTGTCGCGCCTTTTGGCACGGGAACGCCCAGGCTGCATTTCATTAGCGATAGTTGCGTGGGTCCTCTGTGGCGATGTTTTTTGCGGCTGCTATCGCGGGTAAACTGGTGCTGTGGGCTGTTTACACCGGCTTGTGAATGGGGAGGTATATTTATCACGACTTTGGCTGCGATAAAGTGCTGTTAATTCGGCGATAGCTCCTTGTGAATATGCCCCATTGGCCATTGATACAATCTATAGGCCCCACTCAAGAACCACCTGTTCGGCTATAGGAAAGGAAAGAAACTGTGAGACCATCTATCTGATCCACACTGGTATCAAAAACAAATCCACTGATGTGGAATTCCTATGGGGACAAAACAAAATTACAGACCTCTATTGCTGTAGTCCCCACATAATATCCAACTCTTCTAAAAAATACAAAGCTGTTTAGACACAGTGACATCAAGCATACACTTAAACAATACTCTACATGTAACTCTAGCAATATCATTTATGCCATTTGGTGCCCAAGTGACACCATCTGTATAAAACAGACAACTTAGAAAATTAAATCCAGACTAAGTGAACATTGCAACAGAATCAGATGCAAGGTCATGTCGCCCCCGCTCTTGTTTTGTTACCCATTTCTGTGAGACAAAACACACTGCAAATGATATTCGCTGGTAGGTTGTTGAGTTTGTGAAGAAACAGCAGGTCAAAGTGGCCTTCAGTTATTGCTTATTAGAACTGAATGCCGCTAGATTTTTAGAGTGGCAGCATTGCCACTGGACTAAGCACTATGGTTAAGGTAAGTCTGTTATAAACATTTGACTTCATCACCCGAGTATGGATACATAACTGTTTTGCTTCCTTTTAATGTTCCAGATTCGCATGTTTTGTTGACTTTTGTTTTTTTCCTAATCTCACAGTAAAAGCATCACTCTTTATTTATGAAATTAGCAAGTCTTATTGAGTGGTAATCACGTATTAATCCTGTTGGTTCCTTCTGTATAAATACAGCTAATTAGCTTTGTCATTTATTATTTGTATCATTAATATGAACTTGGGTAACATGAAGAATAACACAATTGTAAATAATGACGACTGCATGCTTTTTTTTAAATATTGAGCGATGCAATCATAGGGAATCACATTAACTCATGGAATGTTGCCATTCACGTAGGGCCTCATTTACAATGACGCTGTACCACCGGAGGGTCACTTTTGACGACGCTCTGGTGGCGCAGAGTCCTGCTCTATATTTACTAGGCAGCACTAAGCCACTTTGCGTGGCTTTATGCAGCCTTGTAAGTGTTCCTGCCTTTAACGCAGCTTTCTGTGTTAAAGGGGTGTGCAATGGGTGTTGCTGTGGGCGTTCCCAGCAGCACCCATGTCTTTTTGACACTGCCCCAGATTTATGAGGAATCGTAACTCTGAGGCAGTGCCAAAAACGTACGCCTCCCCAGGGAAGGCATAAGGGAGGGGCAACAAGGAGAAATACCTTTATTTCTTCTTGTTTTTCCTTTTTCTATGTGTGCTGCAGAATAGCCTCTTCTGATTGTTTTTGTGCAGGAAGGCTTACCTTCCTGCAGAAAAACAATCATCCTTGCAGCGCAGGCACCCTTGCACCATGGCGCAAGGGTGACTGCTTTTGTGCATGGATGCTCATTGGGCACCAGCGCAGGGGAAAAGGACAGGAATGCGCTGTATCTGACAGATATGGCACATTCCTACCCTTTTCTTCTGCTGTAGGGCAGCGCAGCAGGAAGGCCTGCGGTGCTGCCCTACGGCAAACTTCCACCAGATTTCTTTAATTTTTAATTGACACACCAAAGCATTTGGATTCCATTTTTATCACTCTGAGTGTAAGTGCCCATTTTGGATATTTATGAAGCTCCTCAACCTATTCGCATCTTATCTGCTCATACAGAAGCTGGCACGCCAACCAATCAGGCGCGGCTCAGGCATTATGGCTGAAAGAAGCATCCTACTCAGGGGAGATTGGATGAGCTTCCCTGCTATCCTGTGCCTTTCATTCAGGAGTTTCCTATTCATCTTTTAGAGTCCTTCCAGGTAATCCTGAATTACCACAGGATTTAATATAGTTGGTGTAACTGTGCTCTTATCAGGTACCTCCCTTTCCCATATTGTTCATTTATTTTTCCAGCAACCTTTATGTATCTATTGATAACTAGGAAACTTTATCTACCTAGAGGCAATCGGTTCAGCACTTGATTGCCTTAACAAGTAAGTGCTTTTTTGCTACATTGGGTAATAGCTCACCCATTGCACTGATTTACTTGGATGCACTATGATTGACCCTTTTTTAGAAAAAAATATATATTTGTAATTCATTTCAGATAATTACGTTGCTACCATCAAAGTGAGCAGACCGCTTCGCAAACTATATGAACCCCTTTACTATTGACCATAACTGGATTGCATTAATCTAAATCCAGCTGTTATCGGTTTCATTCACTGAAATTGGCTCTTGCTTCATAAAATTTATTACGTCCCGATGATGAACCTTGAATAATTGCAAGTCGAAACGTCATTGACAATTATGCCATTTGGACCAAGGTGTCAATGAACTTGTATGGTCACTAAACATTTATGAGCCAAACAGTGTAAACAACAAAGCTTTCACTGTCCCGTTGCTTGTTGTATAATACACACTCTTTATCAGTTACTTACTGTGTGATCGCTTAAGCGCAGAGCACCATCAGATCATTCATTATCACATTCAGCTCTATGTGAATTATTGCCATAGATGTGTTTATAATCAATTTAACAACAAAGAAACGTTTTTGATCATTTGTTTGATTGCACCTGCTTCTAGCTGGTTTGAGCTGCCCTTATTTTTTCTTCATCAATGTCATTGTCTTTTTGAGTTTGAAAGTTGAATACTTCAATAGCGAAAACAATCATAGTTAACTCTTTACTATCTTTGAGGTATCTTGTTAGGAGCTTGTCCTGTGTGCTTCTGCTGCCGTACATCTGGGCTTTGATGCAAACTATTCTGTCTTCTCCTGCAAGGAAGCACTTGCTAATAAATGTGATGTAGAGCCTTCTTAGCTCATGTAACTAGCGTTCACATATATACGCTTTCAAAAATCTTTCTTTTTAAGAGGGTTTTTCACAGATTTATTTGTGGTTCTTTTTCTTGCTTGGTGAACTTCATTATTTCTCCTGATAGAGTCATGTTGCAGATGTTAGAGGCGATGCAAGTCTTCTCTTTGTGTCTGTTGTTTAGGAACAGCTCCTTTATGAAGTGTCTGATTTGTCTCTAAAGACTGAGGGCCTGATTTATATTTTGGCAGAATGTATACTCCATCATAAGAGCGACAGAGTGTACATACCGCCAAGATAATGGTCCACTCACCTGATTTAAATGCGGGCAGACCATAGGTTTAATCATGGCTGAGACTACTCCCTCTCCACTGTGGTTGAACCCATCTGATCTCCCTGAGGAGTAAGGACCGTCAGAGGCAGACCTGTAATTCCGTTCATCTAATTTAGATGGGTGTAATAAGAGGTCAATTTTCACTGCCCGTCACCACCAGGGTTTGCAGTGAAAACTGCTAAATACTCCCCTTGCCATGGGAGAGGACTCCCATGGTGAAGGAAGCATTTTCTTTTTTGTTTTCAAAAATAAAATCCTGTTTTGGGATTTTCTTTTTGAAAATAAAAAAAGAAAACTGTTTGGTGCAGGGCTCTGTCATGCTGATCGAGCCCCACACCAAATAGTGAAACACATTGACAGGAACCGCCATGATGGAGGTTCCTGCCAATGCTTTATAAATGACCGCCAACTTGGCGGTCATTTTTAAATCTGGTGGAGGGTCTCTACACCAGGACGAAGGAATAATTAATTTTGTCGCCTGGTTGGCCCTAGGTTCTTCAGGAGAGAGGTGTTCAATCTCCATTTCCCTTGTTTGGTTGAGGAAAGTCTAAGTCCAGAAAGTTAGGTGCATTAACAGATATACATATGGCATCAATGTTCGTCTCAGATACTTTGGAAAGTGATAGCTTGTTCACTAGAAAGTGGTCTACTCTAAGAAAAAGTGAAAAGAAATTAAGAAAAATGTATATTATTTGGGTGAGCTATTTTCCAGTAAACGCTTTGGTTATGGACAGATATCACCATACTGTGTGAGTGGTGTACTTAGCTTGGAGAAAATCATGCATCAGATTTCCTGTAAGGTGTCGGGTTGGTGAAGAAGTTAAAGTCACCACCAAGAATCAGGCGATCAACAGTTGATTTAGAGTTCGGGAGGGCAATTTAGACCCTGGTAGGCGGCCCACCAGCCTGCCAGGTCAGCAAAGGCTAGGACCTCTTCTCCATTGGTGAAGGACTGACAACAATATTTAGAGCTCCTGGCCAGGCAGTCGGGGATTTATGCTAATGCCACGCAGGTGCCATGTTTCCTGCACACTCAGGGAAAGTTTTTTTTTGGGTTTCAGGAAATAAGCTCCCATAGAATTAGTTCTTTGCTTGAAAATGACAAACAAATGTCTTGACATGCAAAGAACATTCTCCCTGCACTTGGGGGCCATTGTGAATTTACTTACCAGAGAACACAATGCAAGGCACAGTAATCCAGGTAAGGAAAAGAAGTGACAGCGCCCCTTCCAAAACAAGGCACAGTGACTACCACTATAGCATGATATACCTTTGGCAAACTGCCAAAAAGTGAGAGGTGTCTGATTGGTATAGCCAGATGAAGTTCTGCTGTCAGACCCGATGGAGTTTCCCACCTCTAAATGGTATGGTGAAAATTAGCACCATTGTATAAATGACTACCTTTGACGTTTTGCAAAATGCCCAAAATATTACATTTCCTGTCAGTCTCCCTCATGCAGCAACATGTGTGTGAGAGAAATATCTACTCTCATATGTGTTCTCCTGGGTCTCTACAGCATAAGGAAATAGACATACATTTGGTTTTCAACACGGTGGATCTGTGGTGTCAATAGAAGTTGAAGTTTTACAGTGTTGACAGCTTTTTACAGAATAAAGTATGAAAACATTGTTAGTTCGGGGGGCAGATAACCAAACCTTTACCCATGGGGAAAGATGTAAAAGTTTATATTTTCTGGATATTTTCATAATAGGGAGTCTAATAGTGGGCAAAAATCATTACTCTTTGTTTTTCTTTTTTGGTTTTGTTTGAATAATTTGATATTTTAAAGTGACTAAATATTTAGTAACGTATATGTTTCTCTATGCTTTGGTTACATATATTGGAATGCAACACAAGCGTAACACTAGGAAGACTCATTGTAAGTTTGGCGATATAAGAACAGGGCTGTCAAATTTGGCCTATCCCCCAGACAAGGGCCAAACGTGATCGCATTTGATTGCATATCTTGAGATAGATTGGTCAAGAGTGGGTTGGAAACATGTGGTCTATGCGATGTGCTGGTGGGAATGACAATGGGTTGACAATATAAAGAAAGGTGACATCTTGTTGCACTTTATTCAATATCATGTCCATTGATATCTGGTCTGAGATTACGAGATTTTACTCAGGGACGCTCATCACTTATAATATTATATTCCTTGAGGGAATACATATTGTCTAAACATGAATATTGAATTACAAGTAATGATTTGGGTATTACATGTTTGGTCTCTGTTTGTCTCTAGGGCCATAAAGGGCCACATACCACACTGGATGAAAGAACTATAAACTCAGAATCTGAGTAGACTCAAGTCAGACAAAATCACTCTCTACCACATCTCGCAAGTTCTGAGTGGGAAATACAACTTAGTACCACAGTACATATATAACGATCAAATAATCAGGTATATTTATATGTTTTAATTACACTTGAGGTGGAGTCTTTTTATTAAAAACGTAGGGCCCTTTAAGATCCTTCCTTGGCCCAAAAAGAAAAAGGTTTTCCTCCAGTACAACATGTATTGAAAACCTTTTTGCATTTAAGTCAATGAAACGGCACTTGTAGGTCCTATGTAGGATTGGTCTTAGGTGTGCAAAATCGATGCTATGGCTATTATGATGTATGAGATTGCAGGTTATAATAAATGTCGTATAATGCTTAAAGAACTATGTACATGACAAATTGACCTGTTTCCTGCAGTAGGCTTTGTAAACAAGGATGTTTGTGCACGAAAACTCTTCTTTGTTGTTTTGTTTTAACAATATGAAAGTTTTAAAATGTTTATATCTTGTATGTGTTTTGTAGCCCAGAAGAAGTCCCAAGCGGTTCGAAATGCATTGGCTATGGCCGCAGTGAAAAGAGACTTTTAAAGAAGATCATGAATAAAGAAAATAATTTTTAAATCGATCAGACGAATCTTCGCATTATGTTAATTTGGAATTTATTGTATGATTTACTTATATGTGACTGATATAACATTGTGATAATTTAAGTGCCCGGTCATCTGTGTTTATAAATGGCAAAAGGCATTACTTACCCTGATTGACAGGCCAGGAGAATTCATAGATAATTTCTAATATTCAGACCTCTGCAAAACATTCCAAAGAAGACATTTATATCCAGCCTCCCTGGAGCACATGTGTGGCAAAGAACAAGTTTATAATGTGTCCCCAGGCTCCTCAGTGTGGTAATCCCAGGATTCAATGGGTTTTCACAGGTGTGCTGTTAACGGGAGCTAAACTGGATGCTGTGCAGGCAGCTGATATTCTACAGGCATCTCCAAATGGGACATAGGGAACATATCAAAGTATATATTTGGAATATTGCACACACTAAGGTGGGTGGTGTATTTCCAGGTTCCAATTGGCTATGCAGGAGACTGAGCAAACAAATCCTTTTTTCAGAATTCTTGCAAAATGTATTTAAAAATAACTGTCAGACCCTATTTGATGGACCACCTGGCTAACATGGATTACTGGTTCACATCCCTGGTTGTTTGCTTGGTGATCTGGGGTCTGTACTACAGTGCCAGCTCTGTAAATTGAGCCAAGTACAACCCTGCCAAACCTGACTTTCATTGTAGAGAGGGCCAGTGGTCCAGCCAAAGGCAGCTCAGGAAGGTAGTGTGGGGTTTACACTCAGATCTCAAGGAGTCAAACAATGGAAACGATAAGTGAATGTCCAGCCCAGTGCTTTTTAAAAAAAGATACTTTAGTCACACCTCAACTCAACAATATATGTCAGGAATATGCAGCACTACAGAAAGCTGCAGGGGATGCTACACAAACAAAGAGAAGGTTTCGATTTAGGCACAGGTGCAGGCTTAGTATGGGGAAATGGCAGAACTTTTACTAGGGCGTTCTCTTAAGTGCATTGCTATAATCTCAACAAAGTCCTGCCAAAATCTCTTATTCAGTTTCTCAATCAATGTTTGCTCACATGTTAGATTTACCTGAGGTGAAATGCGGAGTGTGTACAGTCCTCAATCCAATGCTAAAAAGGTTACGCTGAACTACCAAAGGCAATCATGTCTCCATTCTTCCACAGTTCAGTGTCTAGGACTACACCATTCAGCTCAGGTAATTAGGCAATGCACTTCCACTGTCTGGGGAGGCAGTATCATAGCCTTCATATTGTAGCATACCAAAAAGGAGCCGACTGGCTTCAGCATTCACACACAAACAACATTAGGTCCTGCTACCATTAACCATACATTCCAACACACTCAACATACAGACAGGGATGTCTGAGCAGGGTCTGGGCATGACATGCAAGCATAACTTTTCATCGGTAGGCAGGTAGGCATGGCACTCTCACTTTGAACTGGTAAAAAGGCCTATCCAATTCTATGGATTTGAAAAGGGTATGCTGCCAACACTACAGTACATGTCACATTGTAATCTAGTGTCTGACAGAAAGCATACTTTTGGTATCTAAACCTGAATGATCCAGCACCCTTAATTGTAGTTATACACAAATGCAGTACAATTACACAAATAGGTTTTTTATTCATTGATATTCTTTACCTACACAATTAAACATGACATTGATTCAGCAGGTGAGTTTCAATTCCTTTATTTGTGAATTCTTCTTCACAATAGATAAAACCGTAGCCAACGCGTTTCGTCCTCTCGGACTTCTTCAGGGCTACAAACAATATACATATATACAGATTATATTTACAAAATTTAAAATCATGTGAATCCATTTAAAACATGTTTACAACTTTTTGTTATATACTCAGCAAGTATAGTTAATTAAATTTGATATGTTGAAACAGTTCTATTTTTATAATGAAAGAACAAAAATAGCAAACAAAAGAGTGCCACATATCAATTCGTTACAAATATCAATGTTGTTGCTATCCCTGCTGAATTGGAACATTCTAGCAATAACTACTGTAGGAAGTATTCACTAAAGTACTAACACACATGATATTGTGCTCCAGGTGGGATGGAGCACAAAAGCAATTTTGTGCATTGAGAGAGTTTTATACAATTATATTAGTTTTATTTATCTCCCAAAATGATATCCCCTAACCGGACCTGTATTAACACTGATCTTACCAGAAAAAGAAAAATGTTTGGTCTCCTATCTTGAAAGCTGTGAGCGTTGTTCTACTTCTTCTCTTGTGGTTAAAATTGGAAGATGTATCTATTAACAGAATTAATGCCGTCATGAGTAACCCAAAGAAAGAGAAGGAGGGATACTTTCAAATAAATTACAACTATATGGTATTGTTTCAAAGAGCTAATGTATTCCTACCTTTATTTTAAGAAGAGGTTCATCCCAATGTCATTAATTTAAAGACAGGAGAAGAAACAGTCTGCGGCGAACCATCTAGTATTTGGACCTTACGCCTGGGAGTAGTGCTTCGGTCGGTATTACCCCAATAGTGAATCTATTAAAAACAGGAATTCCAGATACATGAATTAATTGATTGTATATCTTGTCTATGAGTAAATACTCGTTTCAATTCATCTCTTTCCTATTTAATGATTAGTAATCCCATTAGTTAGACCTGACTTATAACCAAGTGGTTTGTTTAGAAAAATATCGTCCCGCTTATAGACGACATAAAGGGGGACAGCCCTTGGTCAACACCATCCCCATTTATTGATTAATAGTCCCATTTGTTTGACCTGACATGATGAAATGCAATACAGCCCCAATATTATTATGGAACCCTTCCTTCAAACAACATTCCATATTTAGAAAAAGTGCATACGTCGCGGTCTCCATGAGAAAATGAAATTAAGAGGTGAGGATGACAACCCCATTGCTCCTCCAAAGAGGAGGGGGTCTAGTGACAGCGTAAGACGGAAATTGCATTATTTTTGCCCCCAATGACTACTATGCCTACAGAGTACTTTATATATTATGACCCGCGATCCCCTAACATCACAGCCTCAAAGTCCCTTTATTCCAACAGCCTCCCACCTGATCTGTGGCTTACTTCTGATTTCCTATGGCTCGTGTAGCGGCGTGGAGTCAGTGGTGTGTGCAGCCCGTGCCGTTCAGAGGCTCCATTTAAATAGCCCGCTTATTGCTATCACCTGTGTGTTGTCAGAAATTACGTTCCCTTGCGTCACGTTTTTAAGGCTGCCATCTTATAGTGGCCAATTTAATTCCTTTCGAGCTAAAGAGTTATAATCGTTATTCCCAATCTCACTTTACAGTCAGTTAGTGCTTTTAAATATATACAGAGGAAATCTAATTTCTACTCCACGAATATGATATTTAGTATATTAGTCCCTTTTAGGTTACAAAGCGGAACCAAGGAATTGTTCGGCATACTTCGAGTTTTTTTTGGCCGCCATCTTTAAATGTAAAAAAAAACTTTTTAGGCTGACATATGGTGTTATTAATTACAGTCTCACTACTAATCTGGTTTTTACTACACAGATGTTGTATTTAGTATTATTTTAATCAATGTGGCCTAAGCGTAAGTCCCTTTTTGGATACAATACGGAACTAAAAATGGGTGGCTTGCTACAGCTTTTTTTGGCTGCCATCTTTGAATGTCCAAGGAAACCCTTTTGAGCTGGCATATTGATGTTATTACACGTGAAAACCAGCTTACAGTCTAACTACTGATCTGGTTTTTACTACACAGATGTTGTATTTAGTAGTATTTTAATCAATTTGGTCTAAATGTGAGTCCCTTTTTGGTTGCAATGCGGTACTAAGAATCCGTGGCTTACTTCATATTTTTCGGCTGCCATCTTTGAGTGTCCAAGGAAACCCTTTTAAGCTGGCATATTGATGTTATAGCCCGTAAACACCAACTTCACGCGAAGTGGTGCATTACCCGTTGTGATCGTATTAAATATTTAAACCATTTTTTTGCTGGTTATCTGCAAACAGACACATGTAGTGTCTGTTTTAACATGCACAAGCAACATCATGCCTAGTATTTAGCTAGTCTCTTTTATAGATATTCATTTTTCGCAGAAAGTGAGGTGATTCCTTTTTGACAGGGGATACATTTTCACAGGAAAGGATAGAGTTCACTGTTGGTATTGAGACCCAGAGCTATAGTCCTAAGGCGGCAAATCCAGCCAGCCTCTGCTTTCCTCAATGCAAGTTCACTGTTTCCACCTCTCTCCAAAGCCTTAACATGTTCTAGCGCATGGAACCAAATATCTGTGTCTTTAGGATGTGACTCATATATATGTGTTGCCACCGGGTACCTTTCATCCTTATTTCTGATGGCCCTTATGTGTTCCTGAATTCTGATCTTAAGACTCCGAATACTGCTTCCTATGTAAATTTTATTACAGGAACAACCTATTGCATAGACTGTGTAGGTGGTGTTGCAGTTGATAAATGTATTAATGACAAATTCCCTGGCGATGTTGTATTGGAATCTCTGTTTTTATTACACCCAAATTGACAAACGGTACATGTCCCACATAAATAAAAACTGGTAGGTTTACAAGGGAGCCATGTTGAGGGTTGAATTCTTCTATCCCTTATGTAGATTGGACATAGTATCTTTTTCAATGTGTTGCCCCTTCTATAGACTACTTTGGGCTTGTTGGCAACAGTGCCTTCCGGCAATAGTCCTGATGCAATCAAGTGCCAGTTTTTCTGAAATTTTTTATAAATGTGGTCACTATATGCATTGTATTGTGTGATGAAAGCAATCTCCTTATGTACCTCTTTTTTTCTGTTGTTTCTGTTGTGACAGTGTAGACTTCCGATCAACTTTCATTACTCTTGCCTCAGCTTGTTCTAAGCATCTCTGTGTATATCCTCTTTCATGAAAGCTCTTTTTTAAAGATTTGACATTTTTAGCAAAGTTTTGTTCCTCACTAAAATTGCGTCTAGCCCTAATCATTTCGCCATATGGTATGGCGTTGATGGTCATTCGTGGGTGTGCACTATCGGCATGAAGTACACTATTGCAGGCTGTTGATTTCTTATGGATGTCGCTTTGTATTGTAATGTTGGATATATACAATTTCAAATCCAGGAAGTCTATAGCCGCCCTTGAATAATTAATGGTTAGTTTAACATTAAACTTGTTCTTATTCAGGTAGCTATGGTATGCAATCAATTCCTCAACCCCCCATTCCAAATCAATTTTACATCATCTATGTATCTTCCATAGAATATGATGTTATTACTCCAGTTCTGTGATCCAGGTCCCCATGCATGCTCCCCCTCATACAAACCCATGAAAAGGTTTGCATAAGATGGAGCAAACCTGGAACCCATGGCTGTCCCCTGTTTCTGCTGAAACCACGTGTCATTGTGCAAGAAATCATTCATGGTCAAGATCATGCGAGCCATTTCCAATATCATGAGTGTGTGTTCCAGATGTTTAACATTTCGTTTATATAAGAAGTGCTTCAAAGCATCCAAACCGCACTCGGTCTGGATGCAAGTATATAAACTTTCCACATCCATGGTGACAAACATTAAGGGGCCGATTCCGATTCGGGCCGGAAATCTCTCCGACCGAGCCGGACCCGGAGAGATTTCCGACCGAATCGGACCCGTGCAGCCCGACCGAACGAGTACGATGCGCACGTATGCCATCGGACTCGATTCGGTCGGACTCCCATTGAAGTCAATGGGAGCCTGTCGTACAATGCGTACGCGGGCTCCCATTGACTCAATAGGTGCGAGGCGGACAAGGGCGCCCCCTACAGCGGGTACGCGGCGAAGCGACTCGCGCCGTACACGCACAGGTAGGGGGACCCATGGGTCCCCCCTGTGTGCGACTCGCACGGCTACGCGTACAGGGGGGTCCGACATGGACCCCCAAAGTACGGCTCCGACTGCTCTTAGGAGCCGGAGTACGCGGCTCGGTCGGACTGCTCACGGCGCGCATCGTACTTACCCGGCCGGGGAACGTCTCCATTGCGCGGTGCGAGTCGAGTCCGAGCGAGTCGTCGGTGCGGTTAGACCCGGGATCGAGTCGGTCGGAGCGGTCGGGACGCCCGGACGAGTCGGTCGGCGATTTCGCATAGTACTCGCTCGCCCGGATGCACGTACGAATCGGTCGGGAAATAGGGCTCCGAATCGGATCCGGTTAAGCCGAATCTGATTCGGAGCCCTACCGGCCGAGATCGGAATCGGCCCCTTAGTCTCCACTGTCCCAGACAAAGTCCTCCAACTTGCACAAGACACCCCCACTGTCTTTTAAATATGAAGGCAAGTTTTAAAGGGCTGTCAGAAGCCATCAACATATTCAGATAACCGTTCAGTGGGGCCTCCATTTCCTGATATAATGGGTCTCCCGGGGGGGGGAACTCCCCCCCCTTTATGGATTTTGGGGAGCATGTAGATGCAAGGATGTCTAGAATCATGAGCTTGTAGGTATTTATATTCAAGATACGTGATTAAACATGATTCATGCCAGTCCTGTAACCTGGCATTAATAGATCTTTCAATATTGTCAATCAGATGTTCATTCAATTTAGCATAACAGTCAGTATTTTGTAATTGTCTTTCAATTTCTCCTAGATAATCCTTGCGATCCATCAGGACTATGTTCCCCCCTTTGTCTGCCTCCCGTATAACTATCTCGGGGTCGTCTCTTAATGATGTCAATTACATTCTGTCTTTTTTGGAAAGATTGTAATTGTGTTTACAATGTGCATTGTTAGTATGTTTATCCTCTAGCTGGTATAGTTGTTGTGTAACTCTATCGTAAAATTCATCTATGGAGGAGTCCTGTGTTTTGGGCGGCATAAACCTGGACTTATTGCGTAACCCACTATCAATTGTGGTGTCCTCACATATATCCAACATGCCTGCTAGCTCTCCTATATCTATATCGCTTTCATCCTCATCAAGGGTTGCCAGTAAATGTGTTACATTGAGATCTGAGATAGGTAATGCGGAAACAACATTTCTATTTTGTTCAACACAGGAAACCGGGGGATGATCTTCAAAATATTTTTTTTTATCGTAATTTCCTCACACACTTATACAAATCAATGTAGGCATCAACAAAATTGCATTTTTCTGTTATACAGAAATTCAAACCATTCTGAAGGACATGCTTCTCATGATCATTCAATGATTTGGATGACAGATTAACAATGCTTAATTCAATAGAAATTATTGTTTCATCATCATAAACACATTGTCCTCTTTCATCTACAGTTCTCATTTCCTCATCTGTGTTGTTTTGCTCTGTAGCCTTGTTTGCATGCCTGTTCTTATGTTTCTTGCCTCCCCGCCTTGTTCTGTGTTATGATTTTTCTTCCTGTTTCCCAACCTGTATCGTTGTATCTCTCTTAGAAAAAGGGAGGTGGATGGCGTTGTTTCAATGTTACTTGGCCCCTCCCCTGGGTCACTTTCTAAAGAGGAGAGGGAAGTACTGCTGGAAGATACACTTGCTGTTTTCTCAACAGTATTCTGGTCTATCGCTGATTTTGATGGTATATCATCATATTTTCTTGAAAAGGTGAATATTCGTCCCTTTTTGTAATCCACCTCATCTCTTAAGATATTTTTCTGTTTCTTATCTTTAAGATAAATCTGATATGCAATGAGTTCCTTTCTTAGGATACCGTAATTCTTTTGTATAACATCCTTCAAATTCATTTCAGAAATTTCTATTTCTAACTTCAGTATTTCCTCCCTTATTTTATTCATTTTCCTTTCAGAGTTTGTGATCAAGATCTTCATCATTCGATATGACGCATCATAGAGGCCCTCCTCCCATTCATCTAGAAGATTTGCTTCCAGTTCCTCATAGTTAGGGAATATTAAAATTCTAAGTCTTCGGGGTATCCTTTTGTTCTCGATATATTTTTTCAGGGTCGTCCCATCCCACCATTTGGCGAGTTCCTGTTTTTAAGCTTTTCCAGTCTATAGAATTTTTCTTTGAGACCCTCATATTTCAGGGCTGGTGTTTTTGGAATATTCATGTTGGGTCCTTTTGGTTCAAATAGGTCCCCCAACATTTCCTCCCAATTATCAGCGAAGTCTATGTTTTAGTATAGTACTTCCAAAGATAGTGCTAATCCACCCAAAATTACAACAGAAATATTTTTTTCAGGGATTGAGGCAAATGGGACTGCACTTATCTAGCTGTAAGATAATGTATTAAAAAAAAGGCCGTAAGGTGCTCAGGACGTGAGACTCAAACCCCTAAGTCCCCTGGGACCATAGAGATCCCTCAATAACATAAAAACCTGAATGATCCAGCACCCTTAATTGTAGTTATACACAAATGCAGTGCAATTACACAAATAAGATTTTCATTCATTGATATTCTTTAGCTACAAAATTAAACAGGACATTGATTCAGCAGGTGAGTTTCAATTCCTTTATTCGTGACTTCTTCTTCAGAATAGATAAAACCGTAGCCAACGCGTTTCGTCCTCTCGGACTTCTTCAGGGCTACAAACAATATACATATATACAGATTATATATGCAAAATTTAAAATCATGTGAATCCATTTAAAACATTTTTATATATTTTTGTTATATACTCAGCAAGTATAGTTCATTAAATTTGATCTGTTGAAACAGTTCTATTTTTATAATGAAAGAACAAAAATAGCAATGTGCAATTTAACAAACGAAAGAGTGCCACATATCAATTTGTTACAAATATCAATTTTGTTGCTATCCCTGCTGAATTGGAACATTCTAGCAATAACTACTGTAGGAAGTATTCACTAAAGTACTAACACACATGATATTGTGCTCCAGGTGGGATGGAGCACAAAAGCAATTTTTGTGCATTGAGAGAGTTTTATACAATTATATTAGTTTTATTTATCTCCCAAAATGATATCCCCTAACCGGACCTGTATTAACACTGATCTTGCCAGAAAAAGAAAAATATTTGGCCTCCTATCTTGAAAGCTGTGAGCGTTGTTCTACTTCTTCTCTTGTGGTTAAAATTGGAAGATTTATCTATTAACAGAATTAATGCCGTCATGAGTAACCCAAAGAAAGAGAAGGAGGGATACTTTCAAATAAATTACAACTATATGGTATTGTTTCAAAGAGCTAATGTATTCCTACCTTTATTATAAGAAGAGGTTCATCCCAATGTCGTTAATTTAAAGACAGGAGAAGAAACAGTCTGCGGCAATCCATCTAGTATTTGGACCTTACGCCTGGGAGTAGTGCTTCGGTCGGTATTACCCCAATAGTGAATCTATTAAAAACAGGAATTCCAGATACATGACTTAATTGATTGTATATCTTGTGTATGAGTAAATACTCATTTCAATTCATCTCGTCCCGCTTATACACGACCTAAAGGGTGACAGCCCTTGGTCCACACCATCCCCATTTATTGATTAATAGTCCCATTTGTTTGACCTGACTTATGATGAAATGTAATACAGCCCCAATATTATTATGGAACCCTTCCTTCAAACAATATTCCATATTTAGAAATAGTGCATACGTCGCGGTCTCCATGAGAAAATGAAATTAAGAGGTGAGGATGACAACCCCATTGCTCCTCCAAAGGGGAGGGGGTCTAGTGACAGCGTAAGACGGAAATTGCATTATTCTTGCCCCCAATGTGTACTATGCCGACAGAGTACTTTATATATTATGCCCCGCGATCCCCTAACATCACAGCATCAAAGTCCCTTTATTCCAACAGCCTCCCACCTGATCTGTGGCTTACTTCTGATTTCCTATGGCTCGCGTAGCGGCGTGGAGTCAGCGGTGTGTGCAGGTCGTGCCGCTCAGAGGCTCCAGTTAAATAGCCCGCTTATTGCTATCACCTGTGTGTTGTCAGAACTTACGTTCCCTTGCGTCACGTTTTTAAGTCCGCCATCTTATAGTGGCCAATTTAATCCCTTTCGAGCTAAAGAGTTATAATCGTTATTCCCAATCTCACTTTACAGTCAGTTAGTGCTTTTAAATATATACAGAGGAAATCTAATTTCTACTCCACGAATGTGATATTTAGTATATTAGTCCCTTTTAGGTTACAAAGCGGGACCAAGGAATTGTTCGGCATACTTCGCGTTTTTTTCGGCCGCCATCTTTAAATGTCAGAAAAAAACTTTTTTAGGCTGACATATGGTGTTATTAATTACAGTCTCACTACTAATCTGGTTTTTACTAGACAGATGTTGTATTAAGTATTATTTTAATCAATGTGGCCTAAGCGTAAGTCCCTTTTTGGTTACAATACGGGACTAAAAAATTAGTGGCTTGCTACAGCTTTTTTTCGGCCGCCATCTTTGAATGTCCAAGGAAACCCTTTTGAGCTGGCATACTGATGTTATTACACGTGAACTCCAGCTTACAGTCTAACTACTGATCTGGTTTTTACTACACAGATGTTGTATTTAGTAGTATTTTAATCAATTTGGTCTAAATGTGAGTCCCTTTTCGGTTGCAATGCGGTACTAAGAATCCGTGGCTTACTTCATCTTTTTTCGGCCATCATCTTTGAGTGTCCAAGGAAACTCTTTTAAGCTGGCATATTGATGTTATAGCCCGTAAACACCAACTTTACGAGAAGTGGTAAATTACCCGTTGTAATCGTATTAAATATTTAAACAATTCTTTTGCTGGTTATCTGCAAACAGACACATGTAGTGTCTCTTTTAACATGCACAAGCAACATCATGCCTAGTATTTAGCTAGTCTCTTTTATAGATATTCATTTTTCGCAGAAAGTGAGGTGATTCCTTTTTGACAGGGGATACATTTTCACAGGAAATGATAAGATCAAAGACAAAGATCACAGAACTGGAGTAATAACATCATATTCTTTGGAAGAAACATGGGTGATGTAATATTGATTTGGAAAGGGGGTGTTGAGGAATTGATTGCATACCATAGCTACCTGAATAAGAACAAGTTTAATGTTAAACTAACCACTAATTATTCAAGGGAGGCTATAGACTTCCTGGATTTGAAATTGTATATATCCAACAATACAATACAAATCGACATCCATAAGAAATCATCAGCCTGCAATAGCGTACTTCATGCCGATAGTGCACACCCACGAATGACCATCAACTTCATACCATATGGCGAAATGATTAGGGCTAGACGCAATTGTAGTGAGGAACAAAACTTTGCTAAAAATGTCAAATCCTTAAAAAAGAGCTTTCATGAAAGAGGATACATACAGAGATGCTTAGAACAAACTGAGGCAAGAGTAAGGAAAGTTGATCGCAAGTCTACACTAATGTCACGACAGAAACAACAGAAAAAAAAGAAAGAGGTACATAAGGAGATTGCTTTCATCACACAATACAATGCATATAGTGACCACATTTATAACATCTTACGGAAAAACTGGCACTTGATTGCATCAGGACTATTGCCTGAAGGCACTGTTGCCAACAAGCCCAAAGTAGTCCATAGAAGGGGCAACACGTTGAAAAAGATACTATGCCCAAGCTACATAAGGGATAGAAAAATTCAACCCTCAACATGGCTCCCTTGTAAACCTACCAGTTTTTATGTATGTGGGACATGTACCGTTTGTCAATTTGGGTGTAATAAAAAACAGAGATTCCAATACAACATCGCCAGAGAATTTGTCATTAATACATTTATCAACTGCAACACCACCTACACAGTCTATGCAATAGGTTGTTCCTGTAATAAAATTTACATAGGAAGCAGTATTCGGAGTCTTAAGATCAGAATTCAGGAACACATAAGGGCCATCAGAAATAAGGATGAAAGGTACCCGGTGGCAAACATATATACGAGTCACACCCTAAAGACACAGATATTTGGTTCCATGCGCTAGAACATGTTGAGGCTTTGGAGAGAGGTGGAAACAGGGAACTTGCATTGAGGAAAGCAGAGGCTGGCTGGATTTGCCGCCTTAGAACAATAACTCTGGGTCTCAATACCAACAGTGAACTTTATCATTTCCTGTGAAAATGTATCCCCTGTCAAAAAGGAATCACCTCACTTTCTGCAAAAAATGAATATCTATAAAAGACTAGCTAAATAATAGGCATGATGTTGCTTGTGCATGTTAAAAGAGACACTACATGTATCTGTTTGCAGATAACCAGCAAAAAAATGGTTTAAATATTTAATATGATCACAAGGGGTAATGCACCACTTCTCGTGAAGTTGGTGTTTACGGGCTATAACATCAATATGCCAGCTTAAAAGGGTTTCCTTGGACACTCAAAGATGGCAGCCTAAAAAAGTTGAAGTAAGCCACGGATTCTTAGTATCGCATTGCAACCAAAAAGAGACTCACATTTAGACCAAATTGATTAAAATACTACTAAATACAACATCTGTGTAGTAAAAACCAGGTCAGTAGTTAGACTGTAAGCTGGTGTTCACGTGTAATAACATCAATATGCCAGCTCAAAAGGGTTTCCTTGGACATTCAAATATGGCGGCCGAAAAAGCTGTAGCAAGCCACGCATTTTTTAGTCCTGTATTGTAACCAAAAAGGGACTTACGCTTAGGCCAAATTAATTAAAATAATACTAAATACAACATCTGTGTAGTAAAAACCAGATTAGTAGTGAGACTGTAGTTAATAACACCATATGTCAGCCTAAAAGGGTTTTTTCGGACATTTAAAGATGGCGGCCGAAAAAAACGCGAAGTATGCCGAACAATTCCTTGGTCCCGCTTTGTAACCTAAAAGGGACTAATATACTAAATATCACATTCGTGGAGTAGAAATTAGATTTCCTCTGTATATATTTAAAAGCACTAATTGACTGTAAAGTGAGATTGGGAATAACAAATATAACTCTTTAGCTCGAAAGTTATCATATTGGCCACTATAAGATGGCGCCCATAAAAACGTAACGCAAGGGAACGTAATTTCTGACAACACACAGGTGATAGCAATAAGCGGGCTATTTAAATGGAGCCTCTGAACGTCATGGGCTGAACACACCACTGAGTCCACGCCGCTACGCGAGCCATAGGAAATCAGAAGTAAGCCACAGATCAGGTGGGAGGCTGTTGGAATAAAGGGACTTTGATGCTGCGATGTTAGGGGATCGCGGGGCATAATATATAAAGTACTCTGTCGGCATAGTACACATTGGGGGCAAGAATAATGCAATTTCCGTCTTACGCTGTCACTAGACCCCCTCCCCTTTGGAGGAGCAATGGGGTTGTCATCCTCACCTCTTAATTTCATTTTCTCATGGAGACCGCGACGTATGCACTTTTTCTAAATATGGATTGTTGTTTGAAGGAAGGGTTCCATAATAATATTGGGGCTGTATTGCATTTCATTATAAGTCAGGTCAAACAAATGGAACTATTAATCAATAAATGGGGATGGTGTGGACCAAGGGCTGTCACCCTTTAGGTCATGTATAAGCAGGACGATATTTTTCTAAACAAACCACTTGGTTATAAGTCAGGTCTAACTAATGAGATTACTAATCATTAAATAGGAAAGCGATGAATTGAAACGAGTATTTACTCATACACAAGATATACAATCAATTAAGTCATGTATCTGGAATTCCTGTTTTTAATAGATTCACTGTTGGGGTAATACCGACCGAAGCACTACTCCCAGGTGTAAGGTCCAATACTAGATGGATCGCCGCAGACTGTTTCTTCTCCTGTCTTTAAATTAACGACATTGGGATGAACCTCTTCTTAAAATAAAGATAGGAATACATTAGCTCTTTGAAACAATACCATATAGTTGTAATTTATTTGAAAGTATCCCTCCTTCTCTTTCTTAGGGTTACTCATGACGGCATTAATTATGTTAATAGATAAATCTTCCAATTTTAACCACAATAGAAAAAGTAGAACAACGTGTCACGGATGTGGATACTCACTTAAGCCGATACTCTCGGGATCAGAATGATGTTTAATTCTCAATTCCCACCTCAGGCTCCACACGAAGGCCAAGTTACTGGCCGTCGCATGAACCCCGCTGGGGGAAAGGGGAAGTGGACAGAGAAGAGACTGCCTTAATCCGCTCGGTATCTTCGCACTCGTCTTCCTCCTATACTTCTAAGGCGATTTCTATTTCAGCTGTCACCTCTATTGTATGGCTAGTGGAGATACTGTAACAGAAAGCACAACGTTAACAACTTCCCTATGCTCCTTCCTTTCTCTTTTGAAATCTATTATCTTTTCCCTTACCCAAGGGGTCTAAGGCATTGCTTCTCTTCTATCTTCTTGCATGCGAAAATGGGTATTTCCTAAACATGAACAGAACTCGCAAGTATTTCCTCGCTTACCTCTAGATAATCATACTCTCGTTCCATACATCTTTCTCTCACTCTCTCTCTCTCTGTCTTACTTGTTATTTTCTGCTGAAAACCTCTCGTATTTCTCTTTTCTTCCTCAGGACGAACGAATGAGTTGAACGAAGGCGTTAAACCGAGAAGACTCTGGAACAGTTAACTCCGGTAAGTGACTACTCTATCTACCTATGGAGGCGTACTGCCACTAAACATACCTAAACCTAACTACTGCCGCCGAATAGCGAAACGCGCTAACCTACGCCTTGCCTGGCTGAACCACTAAGTCTAATTCTATCTAACTATCTCCTGAATCTACAAAAGGCTCCTGACACCGAGAATTCGTTGGTGAAGTGCGCGGTTTGAAAATCAACCGCGGCACTTCACAACTGAGCTAGTCCTCGCGCCCGGACCCAGGCGCGAGAGACTAGACCGGCAACTACTTTTGCCTCTCTCCCTGTTGGGAGTGCAGGGCGGAAAGCTTTCTTATGTGCGATGATCGCCCGCAATCTAAGTCGAGCGGGAGACCCTATCCTGACTGCTCTTTCCTGGGCCATGGTGGCGCAAAGGATCTTTTGCACTCCCTTCCGTCCAGTCCTGACAGTACCCCCTCGCAAGGTCATGCCTCCGGGCTGGGGCTTGTGTGGATACTGCAGATGAAACATTTTGGTTAATCGTGGTGCATGAACTTCTGACTGTTCCACCCAGGACCTATCCTGAGGGCCGTAACCCTTCCAGTCCACAAGGTAAAAGATTTTCCCTCGCATGACCTTTGCGTCTAAGATTCTTTTTACTTTGAATTCTTCTATCCCTTCAACTAAAAGAGGTTTCTTGAGCTTCGACTCTTTCAAGTGGGGTGAAACCTTTTTGGGCAGAGAGACATGAAATACTGGATGTATTTTCCACTGTGGGGGAAGTATCAACTTGAAGGTTACAGGGTTTAGCACTTGTTCCACCTGAAATGGGCCAACGAAATGTGGTTGAAACTTCCTATTTCCTTTTAACCTTAGATTTCTTGAATTCAACCAAACCCTGTCTCCAACATGTAAATCTGGTTCTGGTCTTCTTTTCTTGTCAGCATTTAACTTATAACGTTCTTTAGCTAATGCTAAATTCTTAGTGGCAGACTGATGAACCTCACTAAGCTGGTCTACAAAATCTTGCGCTTCAGGCACCAGTACTTCTTGGGCGGTGCCTACCATAGTTTAAGTAAAAGGGTGAATTCCCAGTGGAGACGTTCTTAGAGTTGTTATGGGCAAATTCTGCTGTCCACAGAAGATCGGGCCACTCTCCCTCTTGATCAAGAAGGAACAATCGGAGATACTTCTCAAGCTCCTGATTGGCCCTCTCCGTTTGTCCATCAGTTTGTGGATGAAAGCTAGTTGAATATCGTGACTCAATGCCCAACTTTTTAGTATATGCCTCCAAAAGTTGGACAAAAACTGAGACCCCCTATCAGTAATTAAGACCTTAGGGATGCCATGAATTTTAATCAGACTTTGGTTTAACTGGGTGCCTATTTGTTTGGCTGTGGCATTCCTTTTCAGGGCAACAAAATGCGCCATCTTGGAAAAGGCGTCCACCATTACAAGGATTGAATTGAATCCCTGACTGGAAGGTAATTCCACAATTAAATCGAGTGTCACAGTGTGCCATGGATGAGGAGGTGTGGGCAAAGGTCTCAACAACCCTTGAGGTGCCTGTTTGTCAGTCTTTCCCATTGCACAAGTCTCACAACCATCAACATGAGTCCGAGCATCTTTGGATAGCCCTGGCCACCAGAAATGTCTTTTTAGCAATTCCTCCGTTCGATGGATTCCAGGATGTCCAGCCAATGGACTATTATGACACTCTATTAGTACTTGTTGTTGGAGTTCTTGTGTCGGAATGAACAAGGCTTTTGAATGGAAAGGTAATCCATCACGGATTTCACGAGCTGGATTTTCTCGAGCCCATTCTTGTCTTTCATCTTCAGTCAAGGCTTCTCTAACTCTATCTTCTAGTGTTTTCCCAACTGTAGCTCCTACGATTTTCGCCTCAGGAATTATCTTCTGATCACTGATTAAGTTCTTTTTCCCATCAGTATCCATCCGCGACAAGGCGTCTGCCTTCCCGTTGTTTCTTAAAGGCCGATAAGTGATCACAAAGTCGTAATCGGCGAAGTACAAAGACCACCGAAGCTGACGTGGCGTGAGAGTTCTGGCTGACTTTAAAAACTGAAGATTCCGGTGGTCCGTAAACACCGTGACCACATGACTGGCCCCATGGAGGTGATGCTGCCACTCTTGGAAGGCGTCCTTGATGGCTAGGAGCTCCTTATCCGAGATAGTGTAATTCATTTCAGCTGGTTGTAGCTTCCTGGAATGATACGCTACCGGATGCAACTGGCCTGTATCCTTGTGCCTCTGTGAGAGCACCCCTCCGATGGCTTGCTCAGAAGCATCTGTTTCCAAGTAAAAAGGTTGCGTTGGATCTGCATGTAGTAAAATGGGTGCAGTCGTGAAGCTTTTCTTTAGGAACTGGAAGGATTCTCCTGCTTCCTTAGTCCATAGAAAAGGAACCCCTTTTCGCAACAATCTTGTGATAGGTGCCACCTTCAAGGAAAAGTCTCGAATAAACCTTCGGTAGAAATTCGCAAACCCGATGA
Source organism: Calotriton arnoldi (assembly GCA_963921515.1). Classification (NCBI taxonomy): domain Eukaryota; kingdom Metazoa; phylum Chordata; class Amphibia; order Caudata; family Salamandridae; genus Calotriton; species Calotriton arnoldi. Next base: position 29,100 of record CAWUFW010019863.1, read on the forward strand.
AACTCTGTACCTCTTTCACAGAGGTCGGTGGAGGCCAATTCAGAACTGCTTCAATCTTTTTCACGTCCATGGTTAGTCCTTCAGGTGCAATCACAAATCCCAGGAAATCCACCGAAGTGACTCCGAAGGCGCACTTTTCCAGCTTCACATAAAGATCGTTTTCCTTTAGGCAGCGTAAGACCTTTTTAACTTGATGTTGATGTTCTTCCTCCGAGGACGAGTAGATTAAAATGTCGTCAATATAGACAATTACACATTGGTCTATGAACTCTTTCAAAACGTCGTTAATGAAGTACTGGAAGGCCGCTGGTGCATTGCTTAAACCGTAGGGCATGACTTGGTACTCGAACAATCCGTACTTTGTTCTAAAAGCGGTCTTCCATTCGTCTCCTCTTCGCACTCTGATCAAGTGATAAGCCCCCTGCAAATCTAATTTTGTAAAGATTTTTGCATCTTTTAACTGATCTAGTAGTACGGAGATCAGGGGCAAGGGGTATCGATTTTTTATAGTAATTTTGTTTAAGGCGCGATAGTCAATACACATCCTCAGATTCCCATCCCGTTTTGGGACGAAAAATAGAGGAGACGAGACGGGGGATTGAGACGGTTGAATGAATCCGTTTTCCAGGTATTTCTGAATATAATCCTTTAGATGTCGATTCTCGGGTTCCGTGAGCGCATAAATCCGACTGCATGGTAAATTGGACCCAGGTTCCAAATCGATCTTGCAGTCGTAAGACCGATGCGGAGGCAACCTTTTTGATTCCGATTCACTGAACACTTGGGCAAACTCATGATACTCCTCAGGCAAGGTCACAGTTTGAACCGCGCACACCATCATCTTTCGTTTACATAGTAAGGTTGCTGGATTCTCTTCCCGTTCATTCCGTTTTTCTCCGAAACAATGTTTCAAACAGTGGCTAGAATCAAACTTCACAGTTCTTTCACTCCAGTTGATGGTTGGGTTATGTTCCGTCAACCAGGGAAGATCCAAGATGATTCCAAACTGCGGGGCATCGATTAAGTTGAATTGAATCTCCTCTCTGTGACCTTCCATTGAGATGAGTTCTACAACCTCCGTTTGGCTGGTGATAGGACCGGAGGACAAGTTGGTTCCATCGACGGCCCTTACCGCTTCAATTCTCTCTTTTGGTAATGACTTCAATCCCACCTTCAAGGCATACTTGAGATCACAGAAATTTCCTGTAGCTCCTGAATCAAGCATCACCACCACCCCCGATAGTTCACAGTCGCGGAACTTCAGAGTCATAGTCAGAACGAGATGTGGAGCAGCAGATTGTAGAGTGTTTGCTATTATTTGAGGATGTGGAGTTGTATTCTTGCTTGCAACCACCAGCCCAACTCCCTCTACTGGTGGTGCTGAGAGTTTTCCTTCTTGAAGATTTTGGGCTTCTTGGAGCATTCTTTCACGAAATGTCCACTAGCACCGCAGTAGAGACATAAATTACCTTGTCTTCGTTTTTCTTTCTCTTCTCTTGAAAGCGGCCCTCTGATGGTACCAATCTGCATAGGTTCGCCACTGAGTTCCTTCTCCCCTGGCTTCAACTGCTCGGTCCTTGCTCGATCAAAGCGTGGAACACTCGGTCGAAACTCGCGTCTTCTCTCTCCCTTCCTTTCAGTTTGTCTATAATCTATCTCCAACACCAGGTCAATCAGTGCAGATACCTCTGTAGGTCGATTGGGAATCTGTGCCAAGGCGTCTTTTAAATCATCCTTTAACCCTCGATAAAACAGGGCAGCTCTTTTAGACTCCGGCCAATCCGTTTCTACCACTAACTTGTTGAATTGTGCCAGGTAGGTGACTAACTCTCGGTTTCCCTGTCTTAATTCCAGCAATTCATTATCTGTTGCTTGAGCAACCTTTCGGCGATCAAAAATACGTAAAAATTATTTCTTGAATTCCTCAAAATTATATAGAATGGATGAATCTTGCGTAACGAGAGGCATTGACCACGAGGCAGCATCTCCATTGAGATATGATAAGATGAAGGCTATTTGAGACTGTGCATCTGGGAAGACTGTGGGTCGGCACATGAAATGTAATGAGCACTGAGTCAAAAAGATTTGAGCCTTTTGGGGATCCCCACCAAAGCGCTCCGGTGGAGCCAAAGGAATAACGGGAGCTAGGGAATGTACTACCTGAGTGGCTCCGATACTACTAGTGGACCCCTGATTAAACATTCCAGTGCCTGAGGGAAGTGAATGAAACTTATCCCCTGAACCTTCTCGCTTAAACTGGGCAGCCATTTCCTTGGTCTCACGTCTGGTAGCCTCCATCTCAAATTGTATCACCTTATTCTCCTCCCTTACTGCCATTAATTCCTGTTGAATTTCCTTAAGGACGTTACCTACATTTTTTAAGTCTAATCCTTCTGCCATTCTGCTCAGGTGAGTAAAGCCCGTGGGCACTTCACTCTGTCACGGATGTGGATACTCACTTAAGCCGATACTCTCGGGAGCAGAATAATGTTTAATTCTCAATTCCCACCTCAGGCTCCACACGAAGGCCAAGTTACTGGCCGTCGCGTGAACCCCGCTGGGGGAAAGGGGAAGTGGACAGAGAAGAGACTGCCTTAATCCGCTCGGTATCTTCGCACTCGTCTTCCTCCTATACTTCTAAGGCGATTTCTATTTCAGCTGTTACCTCTATTGTATGGCTAGTGGAGATACTGTAGCAGAAAGCACAACGTTAACAACTTCCCTATGCTCCTACCTTTCTCTTTTGAAATCTATTCTCTTTTCCCTTACCCAAGGGGTCTAAGGCCTTGCTTCTCTTCTATCTTCTTGCATGCGAAAATGGGTATTTCCTAAACATGAACAGAACTCGTAAGTATTTCCTCGCTTACCTCTAGATAATCATACTCTCGTTCCATACATCTTTCTCTCACTCTCTCTCTCTCTGTCTTACTTGTTATTTTCTGCTGAAAACCTCTCGTATTTCTCTTTTCTTCCTCAGGACGAACGAATGAGTTGAACGAAGGCGTTAAACCGAGAAGACTCTGGAACAGTTAACTCCGGTAAGTGACTACTCTATCTACCTATGGAGGCGTACTGCCACTAAACATACCTAAACCTAACTACTGCCGCCGAATAGCGAAACGTGCTAACCTACGCCTTGCCTGGCTGAACCACTAAGTCTAATTCTATCTAACTATCTCCTGAATCTACAAAAGGCTCCTGACACCGAGAATTCGTTGGTGAAGTGCGCGGTTTGAAAATCAACCGCAGCACTTCACAACTGAGCTAGTCCTCGTGCCCGGACCCAGGCCCGAGAGACTAGACCGGCAACTACTTTTGCCTCTCTCCCTGTTGGCAGTACAGGGCGGAAAGCTTTCTTATGCGCGATGATCGCCCGCGATCTAAGTCGAGCGGGAGACCCTATCCTGACTGCTCTTTCCTGGACCATGGTGGCGCAAAGGAGCTTTTGCACTCCCTTCCGTCCAGCCCTGACACAACGCTCACAGCTTTCAAGATAGGAGACCAAACATTTTTCTTTTTCTGGTAAGATCAGTGTTAATACAGGTCCGGTTAGGGGATATCATTGTGGGAGATAAATAAAACTAATATAATTTTATAAAACTCTCTCAATGCACAAAAATTGCTTTCGTGCTCCATTCCACCTGGAGCACAATATCATGTGTGTTAGTACTTTAGTGAATACTTCCTACAGTGGTTATTGCTAGAATGTTCCAATTCAGCAGGGATAGCAACAAAATTGATGTTTGTAACTAATTGATATGTGGCACTCTTTCGTTTGTTAAATTGCACATTGCTATTTTTGTTCTTTCATTATAAAAATAGAACTGTTTCAACAGATCAAATTTAATTAACTATACTTGCTGAGTATATAACAAAAAGATGTAAAAATGTTTTAAATGGATTCACATGATTTTAAATTTTGTAAATATAATCTGTATATATGTATATTGTTTGTAACCCTGAAGAAGTTCGAAACGACGAAACGCGTTGGCTACGGTTTTATCTATTGTGAAGAAGAAGTCACGAATAAAGGAATTAAAACTCACCTGCTGAATCAATGTCATGTTTAATTGTGTAGCTAAAGAATATCAATGAATGAAAAACTTATTTGTGTAATTGTACTGCATTTGTGTATAACTACAATTAAGGGTGCTGGATCATTCAGGTTTTTATTTTATTGAGGGATCTCTGTGGTCCCAGGAGACTTAGGGGTTTGAGTCTCAGGTCCTGAGCACCTTACGGCCTTTTTTTTTTATACATTATCTTACAGCTAGATAAGTGCAGTCCCATTTGACTCAATCCCCGAAAAAAATATTTCTGTTATACTTTTGGCATCTGTCCTGATTTCAGAGCCAGGCCCTTGGTCCTGTGGTCTATTTCTGGTCTAGGAGTCAACGTGCATGTAGGATCTCATGTGTACTGAGTCCAAAAGAAAATCCAGTTACCAGTGTCACATGCAAACGGGTCAGTCAGGGCAGAGGTGCACGTTAGTTTACCATGTAGAGAACAATCCAATCCCATTATGACATTTTCCTTCAACATCCGTACCACAGGCTGATGACTATGCCAAATGTCAACTAAATATTAGTACTTTTGGGTCTCTTGTGAGTTGGCTAGCAGGCATGTATTGGCTCGCGCACAGCTACTAACCCGAATGTAGTACTGGTGCTTAATTTTCAAAGGAAATCATATAGTAATGTGTTTTGGGTCTCCTTTCTTCGGTCAAAGATAACACATCACCAATAAGGAAGAATATCAAACTATGTCTTATCATATCCCATACACCATAAAAAATATGCTTCTGTCGGCTAGACATTTCTCTCCTCATTAACTGCCTAACTGCCTAGAATATTGTGCAAAATATATAAAGTTTGAAATGTTGTTCAAAATTTACAGAAGGTTTACATTTCCCTTCAGACTCCCTAAGTTGAGTAGTAAGGGTGACCACTCATACCCATGGGTTTTCAGAATGTGTGGATACTAAGCAGACACTAAAATCATTAGTTCCTTAAATCTGCGGATTCTAAGTCAGCACATTGGAGATAGCAGACCTCATCCAAATTGCTAGCCAGAAGGATCCTTAAAGAATGCACCTTTGAAACTGTTTGTCACAATTTCCCCCAGGGAAAATTTCCTTTAGGCTCCAAAGTGCAGCAGCAAATTTATAGCAAACGATCCACCATTTTTGGCAGTACTCCTGTGGTTAACAGAGCGTTTATACTAGGCTTGAGTATATTTTCAATTAGTTTAGGTTTCAAAATGCAGTTCAAGTTGCCAATTTGTGGAATCCTCTTTGGGGACAGATAACAAACCATGGCTCATCAGGCAGCATCATATCCTTTTTTTAGTTTGCACAATTGAATATCCATTGTCTAAATTCTTTGCAAATTTTCTCCAAATATGACTTTTCCTTTCAGCCTGACTCAGAAAACAGCTTTTCTAAGGCAAAAGTCTGTGACCATTTTTTTCCCCTGGGTCTCCTGAATGTGTGAATAAGAGCAATGCATAGGTTATCAATTAGTTTGGAAAACTCACTGGACACAATATTATTGGCAGATTACAAAAGAAACGCATGAAGATATGCTGCTCCGGGTCCCTTCATTGGTGGCAGCTTACCCATGGAATAAAAATGGAGAAAATATATTAAAGCCATATATTTTCAATATCTCTCCACAAATGTGCAGCAAGCTTCTTTGCCTTAATTTGCAGGTCAAGGCTAAGCAAAAATATCTGTTTTCTGGTATCTTGCAAAAGTTCTGAAAATATACTTTTCGTAAGCTTCTCTAATGCAGGGGCTTATTCATGGTAAAAGGAAACATGCCTATGTAGTTGTAGGTCCATTTAGATAGCACTTCATACCATATTGCTAGGTGCCGAATATCAATATCAGATAGGCACCATGCTACAGTGTGGTGGGGGTGCTTAGTTGGAAGAGTATTATAATTGTCGTTAGTCTATGTAGGAAGCTTTTTGGTGTAGTCTGTGAATGACCTGAGTGGTGCTCTTACTGAGTCTTGGGTCGCAGAGAAATGTGATGGAAGAAGGATAAGTGAGAAAACCGTTTTCTCTTGTTATAGTGGCATGGTTCCATGTCAATTTGCAGGTCCCATGCTGCATATATGGTTATTTTCAAAGACTTTCAGTTCACTTCCTGTGCTATACACATGAGTGTTCTAGGAGTTTTGTGCAGGATGACTTCTGGATTGCAGGGATAGACTCTTTCTATGCGTTAGATGCATGTCCTTCTCTGTGTGTTCTGGTAATAGTCTGCTATACCAGAAATGCTTTATCAGGATCGCCACGTGGGTATAAGTGTCAGCCAACCTGCACGAATTGAGGTCACAAATGCTAGTGGCCTTTTGTGATGATTCCTGTGACATTTGGGGCATCACTGTCACCTAGCCACGATGACTGTAGCTGGCCAAAGTAGTGTCGATTTGTGACATTCATGTGACTTTGCGACCCTCTTGGTCAAAGAGTTCTGTTTAAACCTTGAATGTTATTCAAATTTGATGTGTGCCAATTGTTCTGCATCTTTAGCCCCGGTAAATACTGGTTTTTACTTATTTCTTTAAGCTTCGATGATCTTGTTCATTTCATACCTTGGCTGGCAAGGAGTTCCAAAATGCTGCTGTCTGACCTGGGAATCCTGTTCCACGGTTGTTCTTTTTTGTGTAGAAAGGAATGATGCATTTTGGTTTTAATCTGGAATGTAGTGTCTTGTTTTGGGAGTATGGTGGGAATTTACCATGTAGGTAGCATATGGTGTTCTTTTGATAGCTCTGTGGACAATGCAGGGTGCCTTAAAACAGAGCATCTGGCTACCAGCAGTCAGTGAAGTGTATGAAGCACTGATGTCATGTGTTACCTTTGAGGCAGATGTAATAGCAAACTTGCACCATTGTTTTGGGTCTTTGCAGTTTTTGTAGTAGGAATCAGGGAGCTCCTTAGTATGAGCCATTTGGGTTGTCTACCCGCATTATTACTAGATTGTGACTGGCCCATGGTTTCTGATGTTACCCCAGGTGAGGGTAATGCCTCTTAGGGCCTGATTATGAGTCAGTCATTTTTTGCGACCTGTGGGTAAACCTCTGTTTACGCATGGGTCGAGATTACAAGTTGAGTGTTTTTTAACGCATCTGGTAATTATCGGATGTGTTAGATATCACACCCTTCGTCAAATTTCGGCAGGTCAAACCTGCTGAAATTTAAAAATGGTAAAGCCATACCGTATATACCATATCATGTGGATTTTGGTGCATTAAACACCAAAATGTGCATGTCATTTACTAGAATTTCATAATAGGTGCTCTTTATCACACCCGAAAAATAACGAACCCTGTGATATCATTATTTACCAGGTGCGATAAATAGCATCTATACTTGTAATCAGGCCCTTAGTGTATGCATTGTGTAGAAAGTACTCCTAACTTGATTAATATGTGGGATGAAGGAAAGTTTTGAGTCCATAATCATTCTGAGGCTTTTTACCTCATTTCATGTCAATGGTGAAGAACCTAGTTCTGTGGGTCAAATTGTCATAAGTTGTTGCTTGTTCCACTTTCCACGGATCATGGTTTTGCTTTTGGAAGAGCTGATCTTTATCCATTCGTCGATGGCACAGAAACAGTTGCCAAGTTTAGATTTGCCTAGATCTTTAGGATTTTCCAGTTTTACGATATTCTCATCTGCGTAGTTGTACCATAGAGGTTGAATGATCAGTAAGGAGTTGAGGTAGATGCTGAACATGAGTGGGGAAATGATTGAACTGTAATATCTGTTTCTAAGCATGTTTCACACCTTTTGAAAGGAAATTATTCAAGAAACGCAAAAAAGAATATGGTCTTAAAGCATCAATGGAGCTTAACTGACAGTATCAAAGTAGATCCTATCACAATGGTATCAAATTTTAAAATGTGTGGCTGCCTATATGAACTAGACAGGAAATGGGAAAGAAAGGTTGGAAATAGTTTGGTGGTTTTATGCCATAGAGATAGTGTCCTGGGAAGATTCTTAGTAAGGCATGGAAGCAGAGCTTTTGTACATACAGTTAGAATTTTAATTGGTAAGGCAGTTCGTGCAGCAACATATGAAAATGAGCTCTGCAGGCACAAAAGAGGAGACATATTAGAACGCAAAGTCTCTGGTCTGTTTATACATCAATTGGCCATGTGGTTTCCATTCTTTAAGACCAGTACCTCTGGTGGCTTTGGGGCCAAGTGCTTTGCAAGCATAAATGTAAGCTTCTGCTTAATGAGCATCTCCAGAAGAACAACTTGGTTGCTGAAACATTTACCAGACACGTTGGGCATGAAGAACGGCAGATCAGCTCACTTTTTCTGAAATTCTGTTGTAGAATTTATCTTTTTCAAGCACCACAAAGAGATGGGGTTGCAGGAGCTCTCAAACAGGTCTCTGCTAATTTCGCATTGATAAAACAGAAACCTTCACCCCGCACTACTTTTTATTCTTCCTAGCCTATATGGGCCATTGTGGGTGGTGAGTACTACAGATTTGTATACCTTCAGTAACAGCCTATTATATATGGGATAAAGTACATTATAGGATATTTCTGGTCACTGAGGAGCTCCATGAGAATATAGAGGCCTAAGGCTGAGTTCCTTTATAAGGTTATGGAACTCCATGGTGACTTGTAAAATCCTTATCATGTATGGCAGGGGGTACTTTATCCTTCAAAATACGTGGCTACCCCATCAGCTTTCCAACAAACCACTTAAATCCTTGGTACCTAACTCTTTCATATAAACGAGAGAGCATGTTTGCAAGCATGAAGAATAAAAGTAGAATCTCTAGAGCAAAATTAAACACATCAAAAGAGCTGTGATATATTTTATGCAAGAAGATGTTAGAATCAGTTTAATGCAGTCTATTTTCTTTAAAAGGAAAGGCTCAGTAGCTCCAAATCTGTAGAAACATGAAGAAAAATTCAAACTTTTCTATAATTACCTAAGAAGTGCAAAAAGTAAACATGTTGTCATAAGCATCTCCTTTCTGGGTGTCACTGTACAGCTAGAAAAAAAGAGTAGAGTAGAAAAAAGGCATGTTTCGATTTTGCTTTACAAACAGCTGCTTTAATTATGCTTCATGACCTGAGCTGTCTTTCCTGTCATCTGCTGTATCTGCCTGCAGGCATTGTTATGGCAGAACTAAACTGTAAAAAGCTATTGCAGTTGAGCTCTGATGTCATTTCTTTACAATCAGTGACTGGGTGAGTCACAAGTCACCGATTATAAATAAATTAGAGACAGGATTTTATACAGTGATTGCAGAATCACATGTATTATAGAAATGCCCCACAGTTCTTAAAGTTGGCAGCCCACCCCCTCAATATTATATGCAGTTTGTAAATTTTGCCAGCAGTCATGGAGAATTCTCTTTAGTTTGATGGCCCTCTGGTAAGGACCCCAGCATAATACTAGCTGGTTTTTCCATTACTATGTTGACAGGGTGCATGGTGATCCGTATACTTCTCTTTGAACTGTGAACTACATAACTACAGATTATTTTAACTAATATTTTGGATGTGAGCAACACATTGTCTTCTTTTATCCATGCACTCACTGACTTATTTTTCTGTGTTAACTGTATGGAGAGTTTTCTATGTTTTATTTCTGAATCCTTTTAATATCCCATGCAAATTCCCACTGGAGCCATTGTATGTATGTATCATTTGAGCATGATGTATATGTTATCTGTTTGCAATTATTAATACGAATTTAAATGTGTTTTTAATCTCATGTCTAAATTATGTGCATTATAATATGCAAAGTTATTTGATTGTTTTAAAATAAAATAAACTTGATATGTTAATGATGATTAACCTTTATGAGATGCCTCAGTGTGGTGTGTGAGGAGGTGAGGTGATGCTGGTTAGGCTTCACCATGTAATAGTCTCACAATGCCCCAAAGATGGTCCTTGGATTCACTGTTATAAATCCTTAGCTCAGTCCTGGTAGAGTGGCAAAGAGCAGTCAGGCTTTACTAGAGGAATATGTGTTAAGCATTTCAGAGTACCCACATGGACGATAAGTAATTGTCACAACTTGAAAGAAATCCGACACCAATTTATAAAAATATAGCAGATATTTATATAAATTTAGATAGCAGAACGAATCAATTGGGTAAGTATAACCCGGAGTTATGGATTTTAGAAGCAAAACCAAATCAGTGCAAAACAGTACTGTAAATGTTATCATTGTGCTCAATGGTAAAAAGCACTAGTGACAATCGGTCACTTGCAGGTCATTTTAACATTGCGGTCAATGGTAAATAGCACTAGTGACAATCAGTTGGTTGCACCTCCAAGGAGGCTAAAGTGATACAGGTCCCAGGACCAAGCCACGATAGTCAGTTCGATTTTACATGGCTCAAGAAACCCAGGTGAAGAGTTGTCCTGCCTGTCTGTGGTGCTGAATTTAGAGTTGTGGGGGAGCTGGTTTTACCACTTACACAGTGCTGGTGGGGAACCGGGTGCAAAAAGTCAACAATGAAGTCACTGCTGATGTCGGATTAAGGTTTTACGGAGATTCCTCGAGGTGCAGTGTTGAGTAAAGGGGGTGGTTGCCAGACTGCTGCCCAACAATCCTTGGCAGCGGTAAGGTCAGCAGGAAGTTATTTCGGTGTCCGGAGGTCTTGGGGAAAACGGTAGCCACCTGAGACTTGCTGGAGGTCAGGACTACGTTTCCCACAATATACTGGACCATCTACTTTTGGGCGATCCCTCGGAGGGCCCGATGGCCATCAATTCTTTGGTTCCAGTACATTGCTTTTACCTATTGTGTGCAGGGTACTAGTGTCACTAGTCCAGGGGAGTCTGGAGCTGCCTTTGGCTCTCAAAGGGGTCCCTCTGTCTGGGCGAACCGAGCTTTGGTCCAGGACGAGTCACAGTCATGCAATTCCAGGAGGTTGCAACAGGTGCAGGGTATCATGCAATTGTTTTGTGCAGATCCTATTGTTGCAAACACAAGTCTCCTCTTTGTCCTTTGTTACAAGTCAGATCAGAACTGAGGTTCAGGTGTAGCCCTTAAATCCTAAATTTAGGGGCATTAGCGGTGTGTATGCAAGTGGCTAATGGGTTCCTATCCCCAGCGGCTAATCAGCCCCTAAGGTGACCCCATGTGGGGTGTCAGTCACCTTTTTTACCCAGATCCCTCTATTCTACCACTTTCAAAAGTGGTAGAAATCTTCCTCAGCTGTACAGACTAGTTAGCCCACCCCAGAGGTGTGGCTAGCCTTCTGGGGAGAACACCTCCTAAATACCTAATTTTCCCACCTGCCTGGGCACTAATGTGTCTGGGGCAATGGGAAGTCTGTTTCCTCCTTTGGGAGGCAGCCTGGTTGCATCTCACAGGCAGTGAAGGCTTTGAAACTCACAGCCTGGATCTGCAACTCCACTAGCCATCCTGTCAGGGAGGGAGGTGTGACCTCCATCCCGTCCAGGCTATTGTTTCTGACTCCTGGGAGAGTTCATACCTCCTGGCAGGAGGTCAGATTCCTGTCTTGGTGGCAGGAGCTGTGGGTTGGAGCCAGAGCACAGAAAAGGCTGGGGCAGCCAGGTTGGCACCCTCTAAGGCAGCCACCTGGGTGCATGCTACATTAAGCCTCAACACAACTTAGACATTGTTTGATACCAAACATGACATATTATGGTGGCACCATAATGGAGTTGGCGACCCTTGAGTTTGCCCCGGTGCAAGCCCATGTTATCTTCTGGACTGCGTATCACTTATAGTAGCCTTTAATGGTAAAGGCCACGATAGGGACATATAAGCTTGCACTTACATGTCCACACCTTTAATATAATGCACGCTACCTCCTGGACTTTAGGAGGCCTTCCTTAGGGGTGACTGACATATATTATAAACAGTGCATTGTCTTTCCCAAACATGGTAAGGGCAAAATCGGGTTTGAGCAGTTTGCACTGCTCCTGTGGTATGCAATGGCAGGCCTGCTGTCAGTAGCTTACTTGGGAGGGTGGCACAAACAGTGATTTAGGCCCTGGTGACTCCTTTAACACCTATGCCCTGGATACCACTGGTACCATCTACTAGATGCTTATAAGGGGGTTAAAGTCCTTGCCAATTGGGGATACCAATTCACATATATCAGTTTTGGGGAGAATTTGTTGGCACTGGGGCCTGGGCAGCAGGCTCCAGTATACTCTCAGAGTCATAACCATCAGCATTGGAGCAAACAGTGGGGAGGGGTGACCATGCAAAAAGGACACTTTCCTAGAATGATGGACAGTATTAACAGCTGATATGTCCAAGACTAGTTTAGCTGTCACTCCATTTTTGTCCACTTTTCATTTCAGGTCTTTTCAGAGGGATATCAGTGCTGACTCTTTGTATCTGCTAGGGTAGAATCTGGATTATTGATATGATAATATATTGTTCTCCACAACAATGTTGGAGAGATGGGAGAAGACAGCTATTTTTATTTGCTTCCCCACTAAGGGGTTTCTGGGGATCATTCTGTTGTTAGCTGGATTAAATGGGTAAAGAGTCTCTTTTGATGAGTGGTCTTATGTGAAGGAATTCTATTCCGATGGAAAACATCCAGTAAGAAATTGGAGTTTTAGTTGAGGGTGGTATGAACCTATATCAAATAATAATCAGAATCCTTGTGAGGGTGAATCACAAAAATCATTAAATAAACCCATGCTCAACCCTCTGCTAGTTATGGCGCAGAGCAGCCAAGCTTAACTTAGAGGCAATGTTTAAAATATTTATGTAGTACTCCAACAGTAATAATGTAAAAACACAATACAAAAAGAAATAGAGAATTTTTAAATAAATAAAATGACACCAAACAACAAGAATCCAATATGGAGAACCAGAGATATGAATTTTTAAAGTCTGAATTAAAAATAGCACCAAAAAGCACAAAGCATCAGCCGTGAGTATCTGGTCACACTAGACTGGGTCACAGTCAAAAGTTAAGGCCTTTCGTGATGGATCAACAGTTGAATACAGGGAGCAGATTCATCCCAGTGGAAAGTTTACCTTTTGACTTAGAAACTGTTATGGAGAAAAAGTGGTCATCGACAACTTGGTGGGCAAGCTGGATCTGAAGTAGGGCTTGATGACAGTGGGCTGTTTAGGAGCAGGGTCCAAGTACAGTCATCGACAAAGACAGAAAAGCTCCAAGCAAGCAAAGTTCAAAGTCCATGCCCAGGAAGGCCTCGACATCGAGGGGATGCTGCTTAGCATCATTCCCAATGAAGCAGTCTACGTTTGGACTTAAAAGCTTTTCTGGAAGTTAGATCTACTTCAGTGTAGCAAACCAGCAAGTTGGGGCTGACTGGCAATTCGATGCTGATGCATGCAGCTTCAAAGGTGACCTTGGTCTCTGCTGGTTTTCAAGGCTGCAGAAAGTTGGCAAAAGTTTCTAAGTCTCACTTCTTGCCTATTGAGGACAGGAGTAGTACACTCAAACACCAGCCAAGGGTACCAGACCTGGGGGGCAACTCAGCTGCAGGGTCCATGGCAGGTTCACCTGGAACTGGTCAGCTAGGCAGTTGCAGGGAGTTAGGTCTCTGGAAGCTTGTTGTTTCCATGTAGCTCAAACAGGAGGTCAGTCAACCAACCCTTGAGTCATTTCTGGGGTCATGGGTTCAAGGCAAGCAGGCCCAGTCTTTCTTTAGTTTCTTCAAAGAGCAGGGCGCCCTTCTTCTGATTCTTCACGGGTCCTGGAGTGTTCTGAGGAGAGGTCTGTTGAGTGCACATTTATGCCAAGTGCCAGCTAGTGGCTTGAGGGCAATCCTTTGTCCGCTCCCTAAACCAGTTCTGGTCTGTTCTCCCCCTCTCATTGGGGTTGGAGCTAGCCTGACTAGAGAGACAAAAGGGGGGCAGGCCTACGTGTGAGCTTCATCTGCCAGTGACAGGGTAGACATCATTTGAAGCTCAGAAAGGCGGTGGAGAGAGCCCTCATGCCATATTGTCAAAGGAGGAGACCACATCCCTACACCCAAAGCCTTTTATCCACTCTTTGGGAACAATAGACATCTCAGCACAAGGGAGCTATCAGGGGTCAGGTGACAGCTGGAATCTGGCAGGAAGCCTTTTGGTTTTAGGCAGAAAAATGTAAACATTCTAAAAGTGTTATTTCCAATATAGTAATATAAAATCCGACTTAACCACCAAGTTGGATTTTAGTTTTACCATTAAAACGAGTCCTAGAATCATTTTTCTAGCTAGTCCCAAATTTAGTTTAGCACTTATTATTGGTAATAGTGTAAACCAGTGGTAACCTATGGGAAAGTCAGCCTTGCCACTGTGAAGAAACAACTTTGGATGTTTTTCACTGCCAGAACATGTAAAATATTAAATATGCATGTCCTACTTTTAAATACAATACACCCTTTGACCTATGGGCTTTTGAGGCCTAACTTAGAGGTGACTTTTACGTATTAAAAAGCAAGGTTTTAGGCTGTTTAAAGTTTATTTTGCCAGGCCGAAATGGCAGTTTAGACCTGCACACAAAGGCACCAGTGGCCGGACTGTTGACATGCTTTAGTGGGTGGCACAATGAATGCTGCAGTCCACTAGTAGCAATTAATTTACCGGCCCTGGGTTTAGATTACAGGAGATACTAGGGACTTATAAGTGAATTAAAATTGCCATTAGTCATGAAAAAATGAGGGCTTGGGACTCCAGTCTTTTGCTGAGAGATAATAACCCAAAGACAGCACGGAAACATATCAAAAGAAACATACACTTCCTTGTAGCTAGAGGTTACAGCATTGATGTCTTTCATAGATCCACTTGCTTAAATTGTTCTCCGTCTTCAGGCTGAGTACATTTTCAGAATAGCAGTGTTAACATGTATTAATGCAATATACTATATATAAAGTTAGATGTTGGAAACCGTCTGTTTGGAAGCCAAGTCTGTAAGATGTTAATAGACATTTTTTTGATGCTCCGGCAGCGCCGATTACAAAATCATATCTCTGAGGCCACGCAAAGTCATTATGCGTGGCTTTGAATGAATGAATGATTGAAAGACATTTCTAGAGCGCATGGTTACCCGGGGGCATCCCAGCACTAAATGCAAGGCAGCTTCGAGTTCGAGAGGAGTTAAGGAAACAAGAAGGTTTTTAGAAGCTTGCGGAAGGTCAGGTAGTTCGGTTCCAGGCGAATCCATAGGGGTAAATGATTCCACAGTTTGGCAGCATTATACGCGAAAGGCCTCATAAATATGAAGTAAGGCAAGGCAGCGCAAATCGCTGGTTTGTCTTACTCTGTGTTCAGGAGGCATTCCATTGGCGTTGGGGTGGGGGTTCCCACAACGCCCATGGAATTTGACGCATCGCCAGATTTACAAGACCATGTAAACCTTGGGAAGCGCCAAATTCATACGCCTCCTGAGGTTAGGCATATCGAGGAGAAATAACTTTATTTCTCCTCTTTTTTTCCTCTTTCTATGTGTGCTGCATTCTGCAGCACACATAGAAAGAGGAAAACGCCTCTTAGGATTTTTCTGTGCAGGAAGGCGCCCCTTCCTGCACAAAAACAATCCTGCCGGCAACACAGGCACTCTTGCACCATGGTGCAAGGGTGCCTGCTTTGGTGCTAGGCTGCCGAAACGGCGCCTGCGCAGGGGAAAGGACAGGAATGCACCCTATTGCATAAATACGGTGCATTCCTGCCCTTTCACTTTGACATAGGGCAGCGCAGCAAGCTGACTTGCTGCTCTGGCCAATGCCAAGTCCCCATAAATAAGGGCCTGGGTAACTAAGCAAATCTGCAAAAACGATTGTATGTGTGATGGCACCACAGGTGACCGAAATACTGTCAATAGATGTTTTCATAAGTGATGTCACTAATACGTTTTGGTATGTAATGTGTTGTGCCACCAACTATACATGTGACGGCCCTTTGAAGGTTCAGAGCAAACACTTTCTCCAATCCCTTACAGTACATAATCCGATACGTGAGAGTCTGTGTTACTTAACACACGTTTTTACTGATTAAATATGTAAAATATTCAAAATTTGCCGCACATCATAACATTGAAGCTATGCGTGTGGTTTTTTTGTATCAAAACAAGGGCAGCCTCATTAGTGAGAAAAGCATAGGTCCTTAAAATGAGTACATTTTAAGAAAGTATTTTCCACTACAAGAGCACACATGTAATTATATAAATAGCCTACTTATTCACTAACGTGGGGCTACAGTTTCTCTCATGTGGGCGATATGGCAACCATTTCTGTGGCTATGTAGTTCTTGGTTTATTATACACCACTTGGGAGGTACAGCATTCACATGGTACAGAAAGCTGGCATTTATTGAAGGTTTAAGTAGGCTAATAGCTATTGCAGTATGTGCAGTTATTGCAGATATAAATTCTACTTGTGAATATCGTGTGTATCAGCAAAATGGTATCTTAAACCATGTTCAAGAATGCTTGACTTCTTGCCTCTCTAAATGAAACTAAGAGAGAAAAAAGCTGTTTCAATTGCATCTTCTTGTAAAATAGTATGTGATGAATAAATGAATATGTATATCAGGCCAGTTTGCATTTTCTCTGCAATTTAATTTGAGCTATTGCTGTTTTTTTATTCTGTAACTTATAAAACATTCATCCAAAGACATTTAGCGAACAGCAACAGCATTTCATTCAGAAGACCTCTGGCAGTGTGAGTTAAGTTACACATGAAAAATTCATTTTAACACAATAATCATTATCCAACCACCACCAGCAAATACTCGAAAAATGAAACGCTGGGATCCTTTTTCTTCATACAGGAAAAGCAAAAGCATATCTAAAGTACTGGTAAGGCACAAAAAGCTCATTACTGCGGTTGACTACGTGGATCACTTTTAAATGTATGCAGTCTTATGAGGAATTTCCTGCATCTAAATTTTATTAAAGAGAAGGAGGCGGATTTTGTATACATTCTCCTTAACATAACTACACATCAGCATCATGTCAAGAATATATTTTATGTATCTTAGTAGACAAGAGCGATGTCAAAGTTACAAGCTACAACAGGTCATGATTTCGCTTCTTTCTGTCGGAAGCAAGATTATTAAAACAAGGAAGGAAAGTTCAGCCCTGGAATCAAGAAAGGAATGTTCTGAAAAGCAGACAGAATCTTCTTAAATCCTGTAAACGCCTCTGGGTCTACATCCAATCACTCATGTTGTCACAGGAGTTCTACAGATGCAGCAAGAATACTCTCCACAGTGCTACTCTTTCATCAATCTGTGGCAAAAAAAAAAATTCAGACAAATAACAACAGTGGACATGCAACCCAATACCAGTGAAAAGGTCCAGTAGAACACTGCAAACCAAACTGTAGCAGAATCAATACGTAGTCACAAGAACAGATGACTGGAGAGAGGTGGGTACACGTTGACAATTTATTGACACAAACTAAAGGGTACTGGATGTGCTGATAGGGAAACTAAGGGGCTGATTACAATGGCGGGGAGACCGCCACCGACAGGCTATCGGTGGCAGTCTCCCGGAAATTGTAACCAATTTTACCACCCGCCAAATTATGATGGCGGGCGGACGTGTGGCAGTTGTAAAGACCGATCCCCACGCATCCGACGGGCTCCTTGAGCCTGCTGGGGCTGCGGAGGGGCTCGTAGTCCCTACAATGCTGGCGGTGCCTACCAGGGATTGCGATGTCCCTTTCCTCCAGCCGTTTCATGGTGGGTTACCCAAAAAGCTGGTGGGAAGGGACATTGGGGGCCCATAGTGGGCCCCCCTTCCCTCCGGCCCTTGGTTGTGGGTTTTGGGAGGCACCTATGGTGCCCCCCTACATATCCCTGTATCATGTGACAGGCACCGCATGGTGCTTGCCACGTAGTGCAGGCATATGTAACATGTCCCGTTTTTACATTGCGGCGGGTGCTGCAGCCAGCAGCACCCGCCGCAATGTAAAATATAGGCATTGCGGCAGCTATGGTGGCGGTCGCATTGCAATGCCTACTATGGGACCACCGACAGCATGTTGGATGATCCCAATCCCCGATATGAAGGCGGATGGACTGAAGTCCGTCCGCCATCTTAATCAGCCCCAATGTTCCCCTATAGGAGCTGTTTGCTATGACCTCTCTATACAACTCATGCAGTATATTTTAAAATAAAACTTTCTGTATCGCCGGAGACTCTATTCTTTGATTCGTTTGTTGCTCCAGTATTTACTCCAATCATGGATGTTAGACTCTCACGTCTGATAAACCTAAGATTTTGAAATATTGAAGTGATAAAACTGTATAGTACTTCAATATAGTTCTTTGAAGTTATTATTGGAATTATACAGACCTCATCTATTTGTTGTTTCAAAATTCTTATAGTCAACTTGACTCTTAGCCCTGAAGAAGTCCCTTTGGCAATAAGGGACGAAACGCGTTGGCTGTTTGCCGGTCCTAACAAAATTAAGAATAAAGAAGAATGATGAAATAAATTTGGTTGCTCTGAATTACTTCACCTTTGAGTGCACCTTCCTTAATTGTGAATCTCTTCGAATCTGTAGCATCTATCAACGACAGATGCTGGGAGTAGTTGCACCTAATCTGATGACACTAACTTAGGAATTGAAGTGCTTAACCTTGGTCTGTCGTTGTTTGCTTTTTTGTTTATGTTGTGGTTATAGGTTATAAGGTTGGGGAGTGTTTCAATCTAAATTTTTTTAAATTAAATTGGATTTTAGGAGTGTGATGTTGGGGTTAGAGGTGATAATGGGTTTCTTTTGTAAATAATTCAAAATTATTATAAAAAAATTCAATATCTTTTACATATTTTGACAATTTAAACAAAAATTGAAAATTGTTTAGAAATTTTGTGAAATTTGTAAATAAGTTTGTTGAGTTATGTTTAAATAAATAAAACAAAATTTGATACATTTTGAGATTAATTAAAAAAATTAAAATGAAAATTTGGATTATGATATAAAATTATTTATTAATAACATAATTTTTGGGAAAATGTATTATAAATGGGAGTATGAAAATATATGTATAATGTGTATTCATTTATATGTTTTTATGTATTTTTTTGGCAATATATTTAAAAATTATATTTTTGAATACTTTTCTTGAGTTAATATAGTTCGGTGTGGAAATAGAAAATTATATATGTTTAATGTCCAGCAACTTCCTGAGTTAATGTAGTATGGAGTGGGAATAGTAATTTATATATGTTTAGTGTCCAGCACCTTCCCTGACTTAATGTAGTTTGGAGTGGGAATAGTAATTTATATATGTTTAGTGTCCGGCGCCTTCCCTGACTTAATGTAGTTTGGAGTAAGAATAGTTAATTATATATATTTAGTGTCCAGCACCTTCCCTGAGTTAATGTAGTTTGGAGTGGGAATAGTAAATTTTATGGGGCTTATTTACAAGGCCCTTGCGCCACTTTTGCATAATTTTTAACATGGGAAAAGTGACGCAAAAGTGGCGCAAGGGGCTTGTAAATCTGCCCTTATATGTTTAGTGTCCAGCACCTTCCCTGAGTTAATGCAGTTTGGAGTTGGAATACTAAATTATATATGTTTAGTGTCCAGACCCTTCCTTGACTTTATGTACATTGGAGTGGGAATAGTAAATTATAAATGTTTAGTGTCCAGCACCTTCCCTGACTTTTTCAAGTTTTGAGTGGGAATAGTAAATTATATATGTTTAGTGTCCAGCACCTTCCCTGACTTAGAGCCCAATTCCGATCTCGTAAGGAAAGTCCTCCATACGACTCGGATCTGGAGGGCTTTCCGAGCGAGACGTGCTCCAGGAGTCCGAACGAGCGAGTACGATGCTGCCGTATGCTTTCGGACTTGGCTCGCTCAGACTCCTATTGAACTCTGTGGGAGCCCGTGTAAAGACACATACACAGGCTCCCATAGCAAAAAAGGGGTGGGCAGGGAAAAGCGTACACCCTGTGGCGGGCACCCCATGTGACCCGCCACACTGTGCATGCTTGGATCGGGGGGACCCATGCGCACCCCCGGACCGAATCAGAGGGCTCAGGGTAAAGGGGGGCCTGCTATGGCCCCCTGAATTCCGAATCCGACAGTTGTTTCGTCTCGATGAGACTGAGGCGATACAGCTGTTCGATTCGTGCATCGTACTCGCTCGGTCGGGAAACGGCTCCATTGCACGGCACGATTTGGCTACGAACGTGTCGGACTGACAGGTTCGGGTTCGTAAACGATTCGCACGGCGTGTACAGGATACTCGCATCGTACTTGCTCATTAGGAATGGGGGCCGATTCGGGCAGAATGATAGGCTCCGAATCGGATTTGGTCTTTACAAATCCTGTTTGGAGGCCTTACTTACGAGATCAGAATTGGGCCCTTAATGTAGTTTGGAGTGGGAATAGCAATTTATATGTTTAGTGTCCAGCACCTTCCCTGACTTAATGTAGTTAGGAGTGGGAATAGTAATTTATATATGTTTAGTGTCCATCACCCACCTTGAGTTGATATAGTTTGGAGTGGGAATAGTAAATTATATATGTTTAATGTCCAGCAACTTCCCTGAGTTAATTTAGTTTGGAGTGGGAATAGTAAATTATATATGTTTAGTGTCCAGCACCTTCCCTGACTTAGGGGCTCATTACGATGGTGAAAGGATCGCCACAGCCAGCCATGCGGTGGCGGTCCTTCCGCCATCGGACCACGATTTTCCCCCTGCCACATTACGATGGCGGGGGGATCCAGACTGCGACCGTGGCGGACACAAAGACCGATCGCCACTGAACCCCCACAGGCAATCATTCCGATTGCCTGGCGGAGCGGTCTGCATCCATAAAATAGTGGCAGTGCCTAGCAGGCACTGTCCGCCAAATTAGGATGTTGTCGTCAGCCAGCCTTTCCGTGGCGGATCAACCGCCATTGAAAGGCTGGTGGAGATTGGCTTTGGAGGCCTGTTGCGGGCCCCCCTTGTGTCTGGGGGTGGTGTTTGTGCACTGGGGGGGTACCCATGGTACCCCCCCTACATTTCACTGCACCAAGTGGCAGGCACCATGCCTGTCACGTAGTGCAGTGAAATGCACAACATGCATTTTGAAAATTGCGGCGGGTGCTGCAGTCAGCAGCACCCTCCGCAATGTTAAAGTGCAAAATGCGACCGGTCGCATCCTAATTGGGTGTGCGGGGCCGCTGCATGTATTGCGGATGGTCCCGGTCACCACCACAATGGCGGACGGACTCCAGTCCGTCCGCCATCGTAATCGGCCCCTTAATATAGTTTGGAGTGGGAATAGTAAATTATATATGTTTAGGGGCCGATTCCGATCTCGGCCGGTAGGGCACCAAATCGGATTCGGCTTTACCGGATCCGATTCGGACGCCCTGTTTCCGAACGACTGACTCGTTCCCGGCTCCGAACCGCTCCGATCGACTCGTACGGACTCGACTCGCACCACGCAATGGAGACGTTCCCCGACCGGGCAAGTACGATGCGCGCCTCGAACAGTCCGACCGACTTGCGCCGTCCGGCTCGAAAGAGCAGTCAGAGCCGGACTTCGGGGGTCCGTGTCGGACCCCCCTGTATGCGTAGCCGCGCGAGTCGCACACAGGGGGGACCCATGGGTTCCCCCCTACACATGCATGTACGGCGCGAGTCGCACCAACGGGTACCCATTGTAGGGGGCGCCCTTGTTCGCGACGCACCCATTGAGTCAATGGGAGCCCATGTACGCGTCGTACGACCGGCTCCCATTGACTTCAATGGGAGTCCGACCGAATCGAGTCCGATAGCATGCGTTCGCATCGTACTCGTTCGGTCGGACTGCTAGAGTCCGGTTCGGTCGGATATCTCTCCGAATCCGACTCGGTCGGAGGGATTTCCGGCCCGAATCAGAATCGGCCCCTTAGTGTCCAGCACCTTCCCTGACTTAATGTAGTTTGGAGTGGGAATAGTAAATTATATATGTTTAGTATCCAGCACCTTCCCTGACTTAGGGCCCGATTCCGATCTCGGTTGGAAGGGCTCCCAGTCGGATTTGGTTTTACCTAAACCGATCCGGAGCCTTTGTTTCCGACCGACTCGTTCCCAATTCTGAATGACCAAGTACGATGCCTGGAAACCCTTAGCGCTGACCGAATCGTTCCCGGAAGGCATACGGCGAGATAGAGCCTTCCGGAGCCGAATCGTACAGCTCTAAGGAGTAGGTTTTCCATGCGAGCAAGTACGATGAATGATTTGGACAGCCTTTACGAGTCGTTGTGCCTGGATCGAAAAGGCTGCCGGAATCGGTGTTTGGGGGCCATAGCAAGCCTCCCTTCACCTGGGGCCCTCCGAATCGTGCTTTGAAGGTACCCATGGGTCCCCCCTTTCAGACCATTCACAGTGTGGCAGGCACCAAGGGGTGCCCGCCACAGGGTGCACAATTTTCCCCAGTCACCCCTTTCTTCAATGCAAGCCTGTGTGCGCGTTCCGTACACAGGCTCCCATTGAAGTTAATGGGAGTCCGACCGAATCGTATCCGGATGCATTCAAACGCATCGTACTTGTTCGGTCGGACTCCCCTGACACGAGTCGTATGGAAAGCATTCCGGACACGAGTTGTTCGGTTTGCTTTCCAACCGAGATCGAAGTCGGGCCCATAATGTATTTTGGAGTGGGAATAGTAAATTATATATGTTTAGTGTCCAGCACCTTCCCTCACTTAATGTAGTTTGGAGTGGGAATAGTAAATTATATATGTTTAGTGTCCAGCACCCACCCTTAGTTGATACAGTTTGGAGTGGGAATAGTAAATTATATAGGTTTGGTGTCCAGCACCTTCCCTGACTTAATGTAGTTTGGAGTGGGAATAGTAAATTATATATGTTTAGTGTCTAGCACCTTCCCTGAGTTAATGTAGTTAGGAGTGGGAATAGTAAATTATATATGTTTCGTGTCCAGCACCTTCCCTGTCTTTTTCTAGTTTGGAGTGTTAATATTAAATTATATATGTTTACTATCCAACGCCTTCTCTGACTTTTTTAAGTTTCGAGTAGGAATAGTAATTTATATATGTTTAGTGCCCAGCGCCTTCCCTGACTTAATATAGTTTGGAGTAGGAATAGTAAATTATATATGTTAAGCGTCCAGCACCTTCCCTGACTTAATGTAGTTTGGAGTGGGAATAGAAAATTATATATGTTTAGTGTCCAGCACCTTCCCTGACTTAATGTAGTTTGGAGTGGGAATAGTTAATAATACATATTTAGGGGCCGATTCCGATCTCGGTCGGAGGCGCACCCAATACCATTCGGTCGGGAAAAAAGCCATGCGAATGCCTGTTTCCCGACCGATCCGTACATCATACCGAACGAGTAAGTACGATGCGCACAACAGCACAGAATCCGGCCGAGTCGTACTCACCCAATCCAGGTCCTGTTCTCCGACCGAGGCGAATCCGGAAACGCAGAATCGAGTCGCACGGAAGGGAAAATGCAGCCCCGTCCGGCCGAACAAGTACGATGCGCTTTCCGTACGCGCCGAACCCGTCGCTACGTCCGGCACGTCAAAGCTTCCGGGAGAGGCGCACATAAGCTCCGATTCGCGCCACAACACGATCCACGGCTACGAGGCGAACACGCCAGCGACGAGGACGACGTGAAGCAACGAGAAAGACGAACGACACGAACCAACCATGAATCCCTTCGTCCTGATCCTACCAATATTCTACATTTACTACCGGAACAGGCACGGACGCGAACGGCGCAGAAGGTAAGTCAGACACCAACCACAAAAACATACAACACGTACACGACACATCACACACACACAGAGGGATGCAGAATTTACTTACACCAGCAACAGCAGCACCATAGGGGCGGGATGCCCATCACCAATGCCACATATGCACACAGGGGCCTGGATGCGCACCACCACTACCACCCCTACCCAGGGGGGGCCGGATGCCAACCACTACTACCACCCTTAGCCATGGGGGTGCCAGATGCCCACCACTACTACCACCTTTACCCAGGGGGGGCTGGATGCCTACCACTACTACCACCCTTAGCCATGGGGGTGCCAGATGCCCACCACCACTACCACCCTTACCCAGGGGGGCTGGATGCCTACCACTACTATCACCCTAAGCCAGGGGGCTGGATGCCTACCACTACTACCACCCTTAGCCATAGGGGTGCCAGATGCCCACCACTACTACCACCCTTACCCAGGGGGGCTGGATGCCTACCACTACTACCACCCTTAGCCATGGGGGTGCCAGATGCCTACCACCACTACCACCCTTACCCAGGGGGGGCTGGATGCCTACCACTACTATCACCCTAATCCAGGGGGCTGGATGCCTACCACTACTACCACCCTTAGCCATGGGGGTGCCAGATGCCCACCACTACTACCACCCTTACCCAGGGGGCTGGATGCCTACCACTACTACCACCCTTAGCCATGGGGGTGCCAGATGCCCACCACCACTACCACCCTTACCCAGGGGGGCTGGATGCCTACCACTACTATCACCCTAAGCCAGGGGGCTGGATGCCTACCACTACTACCACCCTTAGCCATGGGGGTGCCAGATGCCCACCACTACTACCACCCTTACCCAGGGGGGCTGGATGCCTACCACTACTACCACCCTTAGCCATGGGGGTGCCAGATGCCCACCACTACTACCACCCTTACCCAGGGGGGGCTGGATGCCTACCACTACTACCACCCTTAGCCAGGGGGGTGCCAGATGCCCACCACCACTACCACCCTTACCCAGGGGGGCCTGGATGCCTACCACAACTACCACCCTTAACCAGGGGGGGCTGGATGCCTACCACCACTATCACCCTTAGCCATGGGGGTGCCATATGCCCACCACCACTACCACCCTTACCCAGGGGGGGCTGGATGTCCACCACTACTACCACCCTTAGCCAGGGGGGCTGGATGCCTACCACTACTACCACCCTTAGCCATGGGGGTACCAGATGCCCACCACTACTACCACCCTTACCCAGGGGGGGCTGGATGCCTACCACTACTACCACCCTTAGCCATGGGGGTGCCAGATGCCCACCACTACTACCACCCTTACCCAGGGGGCTGGATGCCTACCACTACTACCACCCTTAGCCAGGGGGTGCCAGATGCCCACCACCACTACCACCCTTACCCAGGGGGCTGGATGCCTACCACAACTACCACCCTTACCCAGGGGGCTGGATGCCTACCACCACTACCACCCTTAGCCATGGGGGTGCCAGATGCCCACCACCACTACCACCCTTACCCAGGGGGCTGGATGTCCACCACTACTACCACCCTTAGCCAGGGTGGTGCCAGATGCCTACCACTACTACCACCCTTACCCAGGGGGGCTGGATGCCTACCACTACTACCACCCTTAGCCAGGGGGTGCCAGATGCCCACCACTACTACCACCCTTACCCAGGGGGCTGGATGCCTACCACAACTACCACCCTTACCCAGGGGTGCCAGATGCCTACCACTACTACCACCCTTACCCAGGGGGCTGGATGCCTACCACTACTACCACCCTTAGCCAGGGGGTGCCAGATGCCCACCACTACTACCACCCTTACCCAGGGGGCTGGATGCCTACCACAACTACCACCCTTACCCAGGGGGCTGGATGCCTACCACTACTACCACCCTTACCCAGGGGGTGCCAGATGCCCACCACCACTACCACCCTTACCCAGGGGGGCTGGATGCCTACCACTACTATCACCCTAAGCCAGGGGGCTGGATGCCTACCACTACTACCACCCTTAGCCATGGGGGTGCCATATGCCCACCACCACTACCACCCTTACCCAGGGGGGCTGGATGTCCACCACTACTACCACCCTTAGCCAGGGGGCTGGATGCCTACCACTACTACCACCCTTAGCCATGGGGGTACCAGATGCCCACCACTACTACCACCCTTACCCAGGGGGCTGGATGCCTACCACTACTACCACCCTTAGCCATGGGGGTGCCAGATGCCCACCACTACTACCACCCTTACCCAGGGGGGGCTGGATGCATACCACTACTACCACCCTTAGCCTGGGGGGTGCCAGATGCCCACCACCTCTACCACCCTTACCCAGGGGGGGCTGGATGCCTACCACAACTACCACCCTTACCCAGGGGGGGCTGGATGCCTACCACCACTACCACCCTTAGCCATGGGGGTGCCAGATGCCCACCACCACTACCACCCTTACCCAGGGGGGGCTGGATGTCCACCACTACTACCACCCTTAGCCAGGGTGGTGCCAGATGCCTACCACTACTACCACCCTTACCCAGGGGGGGCTGGATGCCTACCACTACTACCACCCTTAGCCAGGGGGGTGCCAGATGCCCACCACTACTACCACCCTTACCCAGGGGGCTGGATGCCTACCACAACTACCACCCTTACCCAGGGGGGTGCCAGATTCCTACCACTACTACCACCCTTACCCAGGGGGCTGGATGCCTACCACTACTACCACCCTTAGCCAGGGGGTGCCAGATGCCCACCACTACTACCACCCTTACCCAGGGGGCTGGATGCCTACCACAACTACCACCCTTACCCAGGGGGCTGGATGCCTACCACTACTACCACCCTTAGCCAGAGGGGTGCCAGATGCCCACCACCACTACCACCCTTACCCAGGGGGCTGGATGCCTACCACTACTACCACCCTAAGCCAGGGGGGCTGGATGCCTACCACTACTACCACCCTTAGCCATGGGGGTGCCAGATGCCCACCACTACTACCACCCTTACCCAGGGGGGGCTGGATGCCTACCACTACTACCACCCTTACCCAGGGGGGGCTGGATGCCTACCACTACTACCACCTCTACCCAGGGGGGGCTGGATGCCTTCCACCACTACCACCCTTACCCAGGGGGGGCTGGATGCCTGTCACTACTACCACCTCTACCCATGGGGGGCTGGTTGCCTACCACCAACACCACCCCCACTCATAGGATGGACAATGCATGACACAACCAGCACACCACAACCGAGGGAATGCAAGAAAAAGACATCCCCCCAACACCATGACAAGCGTGTGTAGACTGTGTCAAATGCCTACAACACTGAACATGACTTTGAACATACAATGTGACCCCCTATCACATGTGCCACACATATATGTGTGTGGCCCCCACAATGCAAACAGGCCATGACCATTGTGGCAATGGGGTCCAAACCCCCATCATCACAGTGACCAAAAGGTAAGTGTGGGGTCCATAGCTGAAGCACATTTTGAACATTGTGGCAATGGGGTCCAAACCCCCATCATCACAGTGACCAAAATGTAAGTGTGGGGTCCATAGCTGAAGCACATTTTGAACATTGTGGCAATGGGGTCCAAACCCCCATCATCACAGTGACCAAAAGGTAAGTGTGGGGTCCATAGCTGAAGCACATTTTGAACATTGTGGCAATGGGGTCCAAACCCCCATCATCACAGTGACCAAAAGGTAAGTGTGGGGTCCATATCTGAAGCACATTTTGAACATTGTGGCAATGGGGTCCAAACCCCCATCATCACAGTGACCAAAAGGTAAGTGTGGGGTCCATAGCTGAAGCACATTTTGAACATTGTGGCAATGGGGTCCAAACCCCCATCATCACAGTGACCAAAATGTAAGTGTTGACAAAGAAAAAGCTGCAACTGCCAAACTGCATGGATGATTCCTGGTCACAGAACATAAAACACATCAGTGGCAAAGTAGTGCATGTGTCCCATTGCAACATAGATTGGGGGAGGCAAATACTGCAGTGCAAATAAGACATACCTTTGGCCATGTGCAGACAAACAACACCCATGGGGGCTGACACAGTCAACATTCATCAATGACACAATGACAGAAGTGACCATCAGAATGCAGACCCACATATTTGCACCAATGGGCACACAAATGCAGATACCCTGTGGAGACTGTAGATGTGAGGTGAACAGATACCATACCATGGCAGCAATGGGACACACAAACCATGATCATTGTACTGACTGATGACCTAGGAGTCCCAGGGACAGCAGGGGAAACCCACCAAACTACATACAGCCAATGGCACACCTAAGATATGCCAATGCAGTGGTGCAGATGCACAAACACAAACAGGCAGACCCATACTGCACATCCAACACAACAGGTGAGGGGGGGTGCCAGTGTCCCCAGGCAACCACACAACACATGAGGAGGCCTGAATACCAATCATACAGATGTGCATACAGTGCCACACAAAGGTAAATCATGGATCCAAATCCCCTATGTGGGCAATCAGGCATTGTCAGATGAGAGGGAGCACAAATCACACATGTCACACAGGCACGTAGGAACAGCAACTGACACAGCAAGACACAGACACACCACAGCACTACCCCCAGGGCCCCCACAATGTGGTGACCCTGGGCTGCATTACAATCCCACTGTGATGACAAAGCTAAATGTCGTTCACACTGTGAACCACAGTCATGTGTCCTGAGCAACAAACTACCATCACACCTACACAAGCACAAATCAATCAGCACGGCCAGTAAGCCAAGTCCAACATGGAGGCAGGGGTCTAGCCGGGCAACAACTCTCATCTGCACACACTCAACACCACACACCTCGACCTCCAACAATGTGCAGCAGTGAAGCACACATGCACTGGTGACATTGCACATGCACCCATGACAATTCCAGGGTGGTGGGTGGGAACCAAGGTGCAGAAACACATCACACATGGCCACTCAACAAGACTCCTGAATGTCTGACACACTGCACACTACGCTGTACATGGACATGACGGCAATACCACACCAACCAATGGGATCCCAGCCACAGTCACACACCAATGAAGAAGCCAAGGTCACCCACAAAGAACACACATAGACAACAACCAACATTGCAGCCCGGACCCTGAGGAGTGCCAGCAGTCACACACACAACGTGTCACAATCACTGAAAGATAACACAAACTGGAAATCACATGACAGGTGCAAACAACAAGTGCCAAGGGGAAACCTGACTGTGACCCATCTGCGTCTGCACACAAACTCAGCCCTGACAGCAAACACACCTATGGGTGACACCCTGATGACCAGTAATGTGCCATGCACCCACATCACAGAGAACCCAGGGAGAAGACTTTGGGGGAACATAGGTCAACTCAGCAAGCATCACAAACAGGGACAACACTAGGGATCACAGCATGCACAGCAAAACGGAAGTGAACACACAGACATGCTCATACAAAACACACCTTGGGCGCAGGCAATGTCACAGGAGTACACACTGCCATGAGGGGACTCCACTCCTGTGTGAGGAAAGCTGTGCCATATGTTGCCTCAGTAGGGCCCCATCAAGTCAGCTGAGCACTTGGTCACACAATCAACAATTAGCACCAAATGAAGGCTCCTGTCACATCAGCCTGGTCATGGAAGTGCCAACGAAATCATCAGCACAGATCCAACACACTTGTATAGCAATGTTGCACTGACAACACAGATGAGTCCTTCCACATTGATGCCCAAACCTGCATGTCCAGTGGAGATGGCCACACGGTCAGGGAAGTAGACGAATTGAACAATGGCAGGCACAACAGATGTGCAGGGGTGGAAGCCACAGATGTGAAATTGCTAATGTAAGTAGGAAATCCCATTGCCAAATACTGAACACATGACACCCTCAGATGCTGATATGGATGACATGGATACACCACAGGATAGGACACATTCCCCCTGGACCACATGTGTTCCTGCACAGTAACACTTCATTATCATGAGACCAAATATCACCATCACTGCAGCAAGGGCATGGTTAGCATCATCAACAACATGTACATCAGAAGCATAAGCACTAGAGAACAGAAAGTTGCTTTATTCAGCATATATGTGTTTAAAAGTGAAAGTCCAGAAAAAACACAAAGGCCAATGGCCAGTCCATTGTCAAAGTCCAAACAGGGTGACAGTGGCAGATGTCACCCTATGCATGCCTGCACTGCACAAAACCAGGGACAATCCACTAGGAGGGGCAACCGGGGGGGCAGGCTAGGCACCGCAGGGACAGGATCAGGGCTCACCAGGAGGAGGCAGGGAAGGAGTGGTGGGTGCTGGAGAGCCACTGACAACTGCAGTGGAGGTGTCTGACATGGTGTGTGCCGGCACAACTGGGGGCATGACTCAGATGTTGTGGGTGCCGGCACGACTGCAGTGGACCCTGCAGATGGAGTGGACAGGTCCGCCACTGCAGTGCCCAAGTCAGACAGGGTGGTAGTGGACTCCACTGCAGTGCCTACCACCAGGGGAGGAGAATAGGGAACAGGCAAGGTGGGCTGGACAGAGGGGAGGACACCCTCACCACATCAGTGGCACAGACAAGCGCAGCGGGGGTGTGGTGCCGGGAGAGCAAGTGGCAGGGGGAGAAGGCCGGATCCTCTTGGGGATGGTATATCTGTGGGTGGGGGAACCTGGGGCAGGGTGTGGTGGGGGCACCTGTGGAGTGGGGGCCTGAGGGATGGAGGAAGGAGACCTGGGGCCTAGCTGCAGGGCGGCGGTGGGGTCTTGCTCTTACGACTCCAGGGGGACTTGCGGGTGGGGGCCTCAGTCTGTCTGCGCCTGGGGGAGGGTGTCCAGGGGCGAGGGGCACTCTGCTCCGTGTGGGTGGGCTTCCTCTTCCCCTGAATGCTGTATCAGCTGGTTCGGAGGGGAAGAGGCCGAGGTCACTGAGGAAGAGCCGCTGGGTCTTTGGGGTTGCAGGTGAGGCAAGGGAGGGTGCTTTGGAGGGAGAGGCAACTGAGGACTGCGCAGTGCTCGTGGATGCGTGTGTGTGTTCCAGGGCCCCATCCCCTGTGAGTCTGGTTTCAGTCCCCTGACTGTGCGTGCGTGTGCGTTTTGTTTGTGGCGTGTGTGTCTGTGTGCTGGAAGTGTGTGTGCTGGTGTGTGCCTGTGCCGGTGTGTGTGTGCTTGGGACGGGTAAGGTGCTGGGGAGTGTGGATGGAGCAGAGGCAGGAGGGGTGAGGGACTGTCTGAGGAGGGACACTGCTGCCGTCAGGGAGGAGTCCATGGACCTATTGCCCCTCTGTAGGTCAGACATGCCCGATGAGATGCCCTCCATGAACGACACCAGCTGAGTCAACAGAGCGGTGTGCGCATGGAGGACACTCAGCATGGCTGTCTGCCCTACATGGAGCTGGCGAAGGAGGTACACAGACTCCTCACTCAGGGCAGCAGGGGACACAGGGGCAGGGGGTGCGGTGCCTGGCCCAAAGGAGACACGCTCCCGAACATGGGAGCCTCCACGGACCTGGGGAATGGGAGCCGATGGGAGGGCGGTGGTGGTGCTGGTGGTGGCGGGGACAGCAACACTAGCTGGGGTGTGGTGGCTGCTGACACCCGCCTCCATAAGGGAGTCATCCTCCGAGCCGCTGTGGTCCTCAGCTGAGGTGGATGCTGCTGAGGACTCCTCGGTGTGGCTCCCCTCGCCCTCCGTGCCACTGGGTCCCTCCGACCACTCCTCGGCTGCTGACCCAGTCTGGCTCTCTGGCTCCTCCTGGTCCGTGGAGCTGTCCCCTTCCGTGGCCGTGGATGTATCTGCAAACAATGGGGAAACAGACAGACATCAGTCACCTGCACCAAACGCACACACCACTGTGAGCACAGCACATTACAGAGCAAGCCCTGGCATCATTAGTTGAACATTGCTAAAAGTGCCCTAACTGAACAGGAGAAGCCAATTGTCAGTCTGATGCCAACCATGGCACTCACATCCCACATGGCCTTGCACCCATCTGTCTGGTGTCTGTTGGATAGCAACACCCCAGTGTGGACACATGCACCACCTACACAGTAGTTGGACAGTGCAGAGGACACGGTGTAGCATGTGGACATGCACACATCACAACTCTTGCCACTGAGTCAGTACAGGTTTCCGGATGAAAGGGATGCCCAGAGTCAAATAGGAAATGCATGTGATGCATACCAGCGACAGACACCATGATGCACCCATGTCCTGATAGCCATCGCCACTATGGTGTGCATGTAGCACATGTCACTCCCCTGCAGGATCACCAATAAGTAGACACATGCCATGGCGGAGGCATGACTGCTAGGTCATACATCACTGTCTCAGTGATGTATGACTTGGCAGCCAGACAACAACACTCTGCACTGTGTCACAATAGTAGGTCATGGGGAATGCAAGTCCTGGAGCTGCACAAGTGCACATGTACATCCCCCACACAACACATCATCTTAACCCTCATCTGTCCAGGTCATACCGATTGGACATATGGGAGGCCTGTGACACTACCCTCTGAACCTGAGCCCCTCACAATCTGCTGTGAATGGGAAACAGCTGCCTGAACTTCACATTCGCATACCCCAGTCTGCACGGGCAGCTGATCAAACACCTATGTGAAACACAAGTATCGTCTCCTATGGTCACATCTCCAGTGGCATGCTGAGCCCCTACCGAGAAACACCCCAGCAGTCCTGGCAACAAATCCACAGCACACTGACACAGAGGCAGACACCTGAGGGGTCAAATCACTGCGCACAACGTGTCAGCTGATACACGGGAGTGGGAGTACAGGTGTATTGGATGGGCTGGAGTAGGCATGACTGTCCTGCCCCACATGAATGAGGGATGAGCCCTGGACAGTGGATAGCTGGCTATGTATGTGTGACACACGTAATCTGCACACTCCTGGGGCCCAAACATTGTTCCCACCCGCTGCATGGGTGTGTGCCAGATACCCCAGGCACATGTGGTGGCTCAGCTCAGTAAGTGGACCGCATATCAAAGCAACACGCAGATTACATGTCCGAACACAGGCGTTGTGTGAACAATGGACCCACCCATGATGCCCACAACAGAGTTAGGGAAACAGATGCTGTCCCCCACCTTGAGTGAAGCAAACTGCAAGGACACAGTCCCAAGTGACACAATTCCCTGAATGTAAGGGCCACACCTGGGTATCAGATGAGGAGTGGGCAGTGCACAATAGAGGGACATGGCGCCTGGACAACATGACTGCTGTACTGTGGCAGTTTAACCAGGCCAGAGGAGGGCACATAGCATGTAATACAGAGTTCACAGTGCAGTCTTTGACTCACCCCCTCCTTGCTGCTGTCTGGCCTTCAGCTGCCCATCCAGGTCTGGAAACACCACCGCCAGGATCTGGAGCATGTGGGGGATCAGGGTCCGTGTTCCGCCCCTCCTGCGAGGAGGCGACAGCTTCAGCTGGACCCGTGCAATCCTCCGGGTCCAGCCCCGAAGGTCCTGCCACCTCTTCTGGCAGTTGCAGATCCGGCGCTTGTAGACCCCCACGGACCGGACAGCCCGGACGATGTCCTTCCAGATCTCCTGCTTCCGATGGGCATTAACCTGTCAGGATGACAAAGTGAAAAGGCCATTACTACACATGCAACATATCCGTGCATGACACAGTTGTATATACATGTCTCAATCACAGGGGCACATGATGTACACAGGCAGTGCAACGCTGCCCATGGACAGTTTGCCAGAAGTCACTACATGGTATTATTGCATGGGAAGTAAAACCTTGTTCAAATGCACTGTCACTGCACCATACCTGTCCAGTGCATGTCACTACACACTATGGGGGGTGACAACTACTCAGTGAGCCTGCTAGCCAGTGGCGTGCAGACTTTCAGCCTTGCTAGTCAGACAAAATGCACATTCAGAAAGGCAGTGCACAGAACACTCACCTGCTCCCCTGGTGTCCCATACAGCTTGCTGAACTGTGGAAGTAGGCTGTCCAGCAGGGCCTGGTTCTCCTCAAGGCTGAAGGCTGGGGCTCTCTCCACAGTACGTGCCATTGCAGGGTCCAGAGGGGGCAGAGACAGCAGCAGTGCAGTGGCAGATGTCGTCCTGGAGCATGTAGTGCAGGCAAGTGAGCTCTCAGGGGAACAGCCAGCAATATATATGTGCTGCAGAGGCAGATACTGTCCCATGTGTCCAAAGTGATAGGTACAAGTCGTTTGCATCTTCTGAATCTGGCCATTCCATGGAATAGCAGCACCAATACACGCCCACAGCATCCTTCAAATCTTCAACTTCATGACATACATGATTTTGCAACATTGTTGTGGGTGACCAACTGAATTTCCAGCAATTGACTCGTTCGAATTTCGAAAACGCGTCCGTTGCCAGGCTAGGCCATTGACAATGGGTGCGCACCGATCGGTCCATTGCTGTTCAACGCGTACAGGGGTACAACGCGTACCCGCACACATTGAATGCAATGGGCCAGCCGGGTGCACCGATCGGTCCATTGCTGTTCAATGCGTACAGGGGTACAATGCGTACCCGCACACATTGAATGCAATGGGCCGGCCGGGTGCACCGATCGGTCCATTGCTGTTCAACGCGTACAGGGGTACAATGCGTACCCGCACACATTGAATGCAAAGGGCCGGCCGGGTGCACCGATCGGTCCATTGCTGTTCAACGCGTACAGGGGTACAACGCGTACCCGCACACATTGAATGCAATGGGCCGGCCGGGCGCACTGATCGGTCCATTGCGGTACAACGCGTACAGCGGTACAACGCGTACCCGCACACATTGAATGCAATGGGCCGGCCGGGTGCACCGATCGGTCCATTGCTGTTCAACGCGTACAGGGGTACAACGCGTACCGCGCACATTGAATGCAATGGGCCGGCCGGGCGCACCGATCGGTCCATTGCAGTACAACGCGTACAGGGGTACAACGCGTACCACGACACATTGAATGCAATGGGCCAGCCGGGTGCACCGATCGGTCCATTGCTGTTCAACGCGTACAGGGGTACAACGCGTACCCGCACACATTGAATGCAATGGGCCGGTCGGGTGCACCGATCGGTCCATTGCTGTTCAACGCGTACAGGGGTACAACGCGTACCCGCACACATTGAATGCAATGGGCCGGCCGGGTGCACCGATCGGTCCATTGCTGTTCAACGCATCCCTGTACAAGTGACTGGCATATGTCACCATGCCTGTCTCAGATGAACATATGCCAGCCACAGATAGCTCCCAGGGAGTGAGGGGCACACCTACAACACCACAGCCTGTCCAAACTGTATCATAAGGCATGTAAGGCTGCATTTCCTATTGTGTGTATGTTGGTGTACATGTTGTCCTGTGGGTGTCACCTGGGGGCAGCCACCCCCAGGCTGTGCACGTGTTCATGGGGACAGGATCCTGGGTGTTACGTGTACATGACCACTGTGATGTGCAACTGTTCATATCTGTGCATGTGCCATGGTCACATTTCACGGTGGTGTATGTGTATGTCATGTCACATACCCCGTGAGTCCCATGTGGGACGGTATGTTTGAGCCAGGGTGTCCCAGTGGCACAATAGTGATGGTCCTCCACAGTCTGTGTGCATGTAGTGTTTACAATGTCTCTGATTTCATGTGCACAATGGGAGACAGTCTCCACATCCATGTTGTGTGTGCATGGACTTTGATGTTGTGCGTGTGTGTGTCACAGACGTCCATGTCTGTCCTGCAGAGGCAAGTGGAACCACTACCTGTGGGGGTCATGGTTGTTTTGCAGTGGTGTATACCTGATACTCCATGTAATGCCAGTGTCCATGTGGCAGTACAGGGTCCCTGGGAATGTACCTGTCGTTGAGCTGTGATGCCTGGGGCACATCTGTCCTCACATGTCACTGTGGGGGGTGATTGTGACATGGCAGCAGGAGATGGGAACTGTGACACGGCCTCATGATATCCAATGGGCCAACCTGGGACTTATTGATGCCACTTGTTGAACCGTGATGACAGATGTTGGCCATGTATGTACCATACATGTCCTTACGGAACTGCACACTTCATGTAGTTGTGCCTCATAATGATGTATGATGTGATATTGAGTGTGTTCAATGCCGCATATGTGGGGTGACTGACAATCTTGCTTTCTTCTCCTCTGCACTGCAGGGCTCCTGCTGTCCATAGACCATTCCCAGACCTGGCAACGATGGTGGAACGGGACAGCATCCGACGGTACCGCTTCACCAGGCAGCTGATTGAGGATTTGGCAGTGCAGTTGGCCCCACATTTGCAGCCTGGCCGGCCGTATCCTACAGCGCTGACCCCCAAGGTGAAGGTGATGGCAGCCCTACACTTCTTTGCCACCGGTACCTTCCAACATACTGTGGCGACTGCTGGTGGGATGTCACAGACCATGTTGAGCCGTGTGCTCCGCGATGTTTTGGAGGCAATGTTGCTATACCTGAACCGGTACATCTATTTCCCTAGACTGCAACGACTCACTGACGTGAAGAGTGACTTCTGTGACCTGGGGAGGATGCCGCATGTCATTGGCTCCATTGATGGGACACATGTGGCTTTGGT
The DNA here is from genome assembly GCA_963921515.1 of Calotriton arnoldi. Classification (NCBI taxonomy): domain Eukaryota; kingdom Metazoa; phylum Chordata; class Amphibia; order Caudata; family Salamandridae; genus Calotriton; species Calotriton arnoldi. The sequence continues at coordinate 65,408 of CAWUFW010019863.1, forward strand.
ACCACCACAGGCCCAGGAGCAGGCCTACCGTAACCGCAAGCACTACCACTCGGTCAATGCACTGGTGGTGTGTCTTGCAGATATGACCATCTCACACGTGTGTGCCCGTTTCCCTGGTTCAGCACACGATGCCTTTGTGATGAGGAGTAGTCGCATCCCCAGGATGATGGCACAGATGCAGAACCAGCATGCCTGGCTTGTCGGTGTGTACTGACTTTGTGCCATTGTGTGTGATCTGATCTGTAGTATTCTGCCCACTTTTCCAAGTCAGCTAATGTGCACTTGTCTGTCCGTAGGTGACTCGGGATACCCCAACATGCCGTGGTTGCTGACACCCCTCAGGAACCCTGTGACACCAGCCCAGATGCGCTACAATGAGGCACATGGTCGGACCAGGAGAGTGATTGAGCGGACATTTGGTCTCCTGAAGAGCCGCTTCCGCTGCCTCGACAAGACAGGAGGGTCCCTCCCATATGCCCCAGCGAAGGTGTGCAAGATTATCACCGTCTGCTGCATGCTCCACAACCTGGCAGTGCGGAAGGAGTTGCCTCTCATCCAGGATGACAATGACCAACATCCGCCACCTGTGGAGGATCCTGGCCTGGACCACGATGCCAGTGATGATGATGATGATGAGGGTGATGTCCGCACACAGCTCATCACCAACTTCTTTAGCTGAATGTGAGTATCCTGAGGTGTCTTGTCAATGATGTGAGTTGGCATGATATGTGTAGGTGGTGCTCTGGTGCTGTTGGAGTGTGTCCATGGGCTACTTGACTGGATGTGTGTAGCGATGTGTGCTTACAGGTGGTCTGTACTCCCCAACAGTGTTGACATGCTAACTTGGTTCTGGGTGGGTATCTTGTAACATGTATTGTGCATGAGTTTTGCTGTTCTGTCCTGTTTTCCATTGCTTTTGACTGTGTGTCATTTCTGTCCTTCACAGGGTACTTTCAGATTCGTTTGGTCAACTGTGTCCACCGACGACGTGATTGTACTTCCAGGGTGGTAGCTGTTGTGTCCCTACAGGTGATGTGCGCCACACCCATGGACTTCCTTCCTTCTACAGTTGTTGACTGTGTGCCCGCTGCCAGGTGGGATTACCTTGCATCTGTAGTGGTTATGACATGTTGCAACTGTGTAATAAACCTGTGCTTCACTTTGTGATGTGCGTTGTCTGTGGTCACACATTTGACTGCCATTTGCTTACTGCACCTGTGGGCTACTTGACTACAACTGGGAATAGGTGTGGTGTCTGTGCATTGCACCGTCTTTCCTGGCAACATCAGTGTAGGCAATGAGTCAGATGGCCAGGTGTGTATGTGTTGTGTAGCCCTGGTGGTGTGTCTCCCTCATATGTGTCACGTTGCCATTACTCACATGCCTGTGTTGTACTTGCTGTTGCAGTTCGCATACACAGTGTAATTTTGCAGTTCATCATCCCCATGACAGCACCCACGTTGGAATCACAACAGAGGCAAGTATGGTGTATTAGTGTGTTTATTGTGATACATTTGTGTGAATAGTGCATAGGATGGTTAGTGCTGTACATTTATATTGCAATCTGAAGTTCCTAGGTGAATTGAAAGTCCTGGTAGACAAAATCCCCAGTATCGGGGCCACAGTTGTCTGAGACATTGGTCCAACTTGTACTCCCCATGTCATGTGTGGGAGTTGTGTTGCCGTCAACAGGGTGAACAGTTTGTGCACAAAGGTGAACATCCAGAACAGGTTCAGGCTTCCTGGGGGTTGCACTTGGCCATCGGCCTCTCACTTGCCCCTCCTCGGATGACCCCTCTTCTTTGGGGGGGCCCCTCAAGTACAGGCTGCTGCGGTGCAGGGGACTCTCCGCCAGAGTCATCCTCCCTCCCTGTGGCAGTTGCAGTTTGTTCAGCACCAGATGTTGTTGGCACACAGGGCGGTGTAGACTGGTTGCTGTTCATCTGGCGGAGGCATTGTAATATGTCCCTGTGCACCGCCGTCATCTCTTGCAGTGTGTCCCACTTGGACTCCACGCGGGACATGTATGAGTCCAAGCGGGCATGATGGGCAGCCTGCTGCTGTTTCATGTCTCTGAGGAGCCCCACTATCTGGCTGAGATCTCCGGTGCTGGACTGGTACGCATCGGCTATGCGTACCAGTTGTGGGTCATCATGCACACCAGACACCTCTGCAAGCAGCGACCTCTGTCTCCCACCCCTCCCACCACCCCTGCTGACATGTGCAGTGCATGCAGTGGCACGCACAGATGACCCTGGTCCCCCTTGGGGGTTGGTGGTGGTGGTGGTGTCCATGGCCCCACGTTGGTCCAGGGTCCCTGTGCTGGTGGTGCTCCTTGTTCTGTCCATGTCGGCAGGGATGGTATTTGTGGTGACAGTCGTTGGAGGGGTGGGTGCAAGGGGTGCAGCTGGTGGTCCTGCTGGTGCTGCAGCTGGTGGTCCTGCTGGTGCTGCATGTTGACTTGCACCAGAGGTGCCAGGTTGGTCTTCTTCATCCGAGGAGGGCAGAGGCTGTACGACACCAGTGAGCTCCGTATCCTCTTGAGCCTGGGACTGGGACTCCTCAGCGTCTGCTGCTGTGTCCCCATCATCACCTGTTTTTGGGAGACACACACAATGTATGTTATGTTTCTGCAGGCATCAATGGTTGACACACCTGACAGTTGTGACTGTGCCTCTGGGTGCGGGCCTGTACATTGCATTATCCTAAGTTGTCACAGTCAGGGGTTGATATTGGTGTAGCACATTGTCCTGCATTATTTGGGCATTTCTATGTATTTGTTGGGGTGTGAACATGGTCTGCATTGGTTGTATTTGGTTGACAGCCGGCCCTCCTTCCCACCCAGCCAGTCAGTTATCCCACCATGGAACGTGCTTGCATTGCAGGGAGTGGAAGTTGTCTTTCAGGATGTCAGTCAGTGGTGTCCTGCTGTTTGTTGGTGCACAGTTGCCAGCAGGGCCTTGTGCTCCCCACAGCAGTAGCCAGTGTCAGCCATCTTGTCAGTCCTTATCCACTCCCTGTGATGTGAGCATGGTTCAGGGTGGTGTTGATGGGCCAGTTGTGAGGCTGAGCAATATCTGTGCCTACTACTCCCATCATGCTATTGCCTCCACCCCCTTCCCAGCATGCCCATGCTTCCTTCCTTTTGACTCTGCTTCCCTGTGGGGTGGGCTGCCTGTGCTGACAGGATGGCTGGGAGTGTTGTCCTGGCAGTTGTTTGGCTAAAAGTCCCAAGATTGTCCCTGTGCTTCACACAACATAACCCAGGGTGGAGGTTCTTTGTGGGATCTTCAGTTAGGATGTGAGGCATTGCATTCTCCCAGGTGGGTTATGTGGAGTATGTGTTGAGGGGGTGTGTGAGGGGAGGTGCTTGTGACTATGGTCAGTGCTGCAAGTCCTCCTTCCCACCCAGCCAGATATCCCACCATGGAACGTGCTTGCATTGCAGGGAGTAGAAGTTGTCTTTCAGGATGTCAGTCAGTGGTGTCCTGCTGTTGGTTGTTGCACAGTTGCCAGCAGGGCCTTGTGCTCCCCACAGCAGTAGCCAGTGTCAGCCATCTTGTCAGTCCTTATCCACTCCCTGTGATGTGCGCATGGTTCATGGTGGTGTTGATGGGACAGTTGTGGGGGTGAGCAATATCTGTGACTACGACTCCCATGATGCTATTGGCTACACTGACTTGCCCAGCATACACAGAATTCCTTTCTTTCAGTGGTCTTCACTGTGTGTTGGTGTTGTAGTGGTGGCTACATGTCTGGATGTGTTTGTTAGTTATATTTGTGCCACTGCCTAGCTGTAGTTGTAGTTGTGTTTGTACATGTGATGACACGGTTAAATGTAACTTTGAGATGGCATGTGTTGTGTTTATCTGACTGACATACACATTTTGGGATGATTCTGTTCTGGTTGCTGTGTAATTGCTAAGAGTGCATGGTTTGACTCTCCCCTTGACAGTGATGTGTGTGTGTATTGTGGCAGAATATTGTGTACATTTGTTGTGTACTCACCAGGCTCTGGGATGTTTTCTAGTCCATAGACGCTCACTGGCGGAAGGATGGCCCACACCTTCTCCTCCCAGGGCCTGAGGTATACTGGCTTGGCAGGAGGGCCACTGCCGGTGTATTGGCTCAGGAGGTAGTCCTTCTTCAGCAGCTCCCGTACCCTCCTGCGCACGTCATACCACCTGTTCTGGATGTCAGTCTTTGTGCGCAGACATGGTGATTGTGCGTTCACCCTGTTGATGATCCTCTCCCACATCTTGGTTTTCTGGGAGATGGGTGTCTGTTGGACCAGTGTGCCAAACAGCTGTGGCTCTACCCTGAGGATCTCGTCTACCAGGACTTCCAATTCACAATCTAGGAACTTGTGATTCTTCTTTGGGGGCATGGTGATGGGTGGTGATGGTGAGTGATGTGTGTGTTGGTGTGCTGGTGAGGGTGTGTGAGTGTGTGTTTTGCTGGGTGTATGTGAGGTAGCTATTTGTTGGTGTGCTGATGGTGTGTGGCTTGTGTGAGGGATGAGCTGTGGGTGTGTGGTTGCTGTCTGTTGAGTGCTGGCAGTAGAATAGCATTTGCAAAGGATCATGGTTGGGATTTGTGTCCTTTATATGGGTGGAGTTGTGGGTGTGTCTTTGTTCTCTGTCCCCACCCACCCCCAGTATTTATTGGCTTTGTAATTGCTTGTTTGGCCTTTTTTTGTGTATTTTTCCTTAGTACTTTCTGTGCATGTTGGAAACATTCTTGTGACCGAGTCGGACCCTGCAGTTGTCTCGTACGGTCTTCTCCGTTTCGTTCACGCTGTGTTTGTGCAGTTTTCTATGCTGCGTACGCGTCGGTCGCAGTGTTTTGTGTTACTTCGGCTCGCAGTTTTGTATGCGTGTCGGTCGTACGGCTTGTCCTCCGTACGACTCGGTCGTGGTTTTCGCGCCTTGCATCGTACTTTGCGGTTTGGAGTTCGCGTGTACGTTTCGGTTGGATTTGTTCCGGGTGCGTGTCGGTCGGTTCGATTAGCGTGTTTTTCCGGCCGGATTGCTGTTTTCCGTGCGGCTCGGTCGTTCGGCTTGGGTTCAGTACGTGTCGGTCGGATTTTGCACGCCTTGCATCGTACTTGGCGTGTTGGGCGCCACAGGTACGTGTCGGTCGGAATTAATTCCGGCTCCGAGTCGGTCGGTGCTTTTTCCGGCCCGAATCGGAATCGACCCCTTAGTGTCCAGCACCTTCCCTGAGTTAATGTAGTTTGGTGTGGGAATAGTAAATTATATATGTTTAGTGTCCAGCACCTTCCCTGAGTTAATGTAGTTTGGAGTGGGAATAGTAAATTATATATGTTTAGTGTCCAGAACCTTCCTTGACGTCATGTACATTGGAGTGGGAATAGTAAATTATATATGTTTAGTGTCCAGCACGTTCCCTGACTTTTTCAAGTTTTGAGTGGGAATAGTAAATTATATATGTTTAGTGTCCAGTACCTTCCCTGAGTTAATGTAGTTTGGAGTGGGAATAGTAAATTATATATGTTTAGTGTCCAGCACCTTCACTGACTTAATGTAGTTTGGAGTGGGATTAGTAATTTATATATGTTTAGTGTCCAGCACCTTCCCTGACAATGTAGTTTGGAGTGGAAATAGTAATTTATGTATGTTTAGTGTCCATCACCCACCTTGAGTTGATATAGTTTGGAGTGGGAATAGTAAATTATATATGTTTAGTGTACAGCACCTTTCCTGAGTTAATGTATTTTGGAGTGGGAATAGTAAGTTATATATGTTTAGTGTCCAGCACATTCCCTGAGTTAATTTAGTTTGTATTGGGAACAGTAAATTATATATGTTTAGTGTCCAGCACCCACCCTGAGTTGACACACTTTGGAGTGGGAATAGTAAATTATATATGTTTAGTGTCCAGCACCTTCCCTGAGGTAATGTAGTTTGGAGTGGGAATAGTAAATTATATATGTTTAGTGTCTAGCACCTTCCCTGAGTTAATGTAGTTTGGAGTGGGAATAGTAAATTATATATGTTTAGTGTCCAGCACCTTCCCTGACTCATTCTAGTTTGGAGTGTTAATAAGAAATTATATATGTTTACTATCCAATGCCTTCCCTGACTTTTTTAAGTTTGGAGTAGGAATAGTAAATTAGATATGTTTAGTGTCCAGCACCTTCCCTGACTTAATGTAGTTTGGAGTGGGAATAGTAAATTATATATCTTTAGTATCCAGCACCTTCCCTGACTTAGGGCCCAATTCCGATCTCGGTTGGAAGGGCTCCGAATCGGATTTGGTTTTATCTAAACCGATCCTGGGCCTTTGTTTCCGACCAACTCATTCCCAATTCCGAATGACCAAGTACGATGCCTGGAAACCCTTAGCGCTGACCGAATCGTTTCCGGAAGGCATACGGAGAGATAGAGCCTTCCGGAGCCGAATCGTACAGCTCTAAGGAGTAGGTTTTCCATGCGAGCAAGTACGATGAACGATTCGGACAGCCTTTACGAGTCATTGTGCCTGGATCGGAAAGGCTGCCGGAATCGGTCTTTGGAGGCCCATAGCAAGCCCCCCTTCACCCGGGCCCTCTGAATCGTGCCTGTGGGGGTACCCATGGGTCCCCCATTTCAGATCATGCACAGTGTGGCAGGCACCAAGGGGTGCCCACCACAGGGTGCACGATTTTCCCCAGTCACCCCTTTCTTCAATGCGAGCCTGTGTACGCGTTCGGTACACAGGCTCCCATTGAAGTCAATGGGAGTCCCACCGAATCGTATCCGGATGCATTCAAACGCATCGTACTTGATCGGTCGGACTCCCCTGACACGAGTCGTACGGAACGCCTTCCCTGTCTTTTTTAAGTTTGGAGTAGGAATAGTAAATTATATATGTTTAGTGTCCAGCGCCTTCCCTGACTTAATACAGTTTGGAGTGGGAATAATAAATGTTATATGTTTAGTGTCCAGCACCTTCCCTGACTTAATGTAGTTTGGAGTGGGAATAGAAAATTATATATGTTTAGTGTCCAGCACCTACCCTGACTTAATGTAGTTTGGAGTGGGAATAGTAAATTATATGTGTTTAATGTCCAGCACCTCCCCTGACTTAATGTAGTTTGGAGTGGGAATAGTAAATTATATATGTTTAGTGTCCAGCATCCACCCTTAGTTGGTACAGTTTGGAGTGGGAACAGTAAATTATATATGTTTAGTGTCCTGCTGTTTCCCTGAGTTCATATAGTGTAGAGTGGGAATAGCAAAATAATAGCACTTTATTTTGTAGTAATTTTAATGATACAAATCTATGTTTAAGTGGTAATAGTATTTTATCTATGTGTTTAAAAAAATAAATATTTGTGTGATATATAATTTAAGATTATTATTTGATTGTAAATACAGAAAACAACAATTAATATTGAAGTTAAATACAACACAATATTTATATTTTATTAAAGTTTTTATTTTCATTCAAAGAGTTAAGCAAATAAATAATATCCATTTTGTTTTATTAAACTTTTTTTAATATATATTGTCATAAAGAGAAATAATAACACATTTGTTATTTTTGGATACATTACATATTTAGTACATATTTCAACATAAACATAATTTTTAAGTATAGTCAGCATGAAACAATTTTAACTTTTTTATAATGTAGAACTTGGTAAATATGTACATTTTTTACAAATAAAGATGTAGTTGTTCACTGGTTATCTATACATTTTTTATGACATAGTTTTTTGGTAACAGTTTTAGAATATGTATTTACATTGTAAATATGCATTATATAATTAGATACAGTGTACATTTTTAATAACATACATTTTTTAACAATTTCTCATTGTATGACTTTTTATATTTTTTGCATATTTTTTAATAAATAATATTATATTTTGTATAATATTATTTAAGTTGTAAATATAAATAACATTATTATGGTAAGAAAACATTTTGATAAAGAAAAATGTTTTTTCTCACACATTTTTAATATTTTTAGCAAACATTTTATTTTTTTTAAATCACATTGGTAAGTTTGCATATTTTTTTTATGTATAATAAATATTATTTATTTTCTAATATTTATTATTATAGTTTAACATTTTTTAACAGTAAAGAAAAAACATATAGTTCATTAGTAATATTAATTATAATTTTTGTAACATTTCTTAGTATTGCATTTGTAATGTACATTGATTTTAATGTCAAAAAGTATTTTTGTTATTTCATTTAGGTAGCCATTTTATAAACTAAGTTGTATTTTGTAGGTTATCTGTGTTGTTTTAGGTCATTTCTGAGGGGAGAAGTTTGCGGTTGGAAGCTGCGTCGCATCGGTCGAGGTAAGTTTAATTTTATTACTTTTAAGCTTAATTTAGGTGTAGTTTGAAGGTAGTTAAGTACTGTATAGTGTATGTGTAGTTTGGATTTTGTGTTTTTGTTGCGGTTTAGTTAGTTCTTTTGCGTTTGTGAAATGAGGTTAGTTCGTTGATAGGTAGGTGTTAGGATATGTATTATATGTTTAAATATGTTTAGAATATGGTGTTATTATTGTGTTTATGTGTGTTTTTTAATGATTTTATTGTGTATTTGTGCGGGAGGGATTGTGTTGTTTTTTTTACAGGTTTTTGTCGTTTGGAAGTTGCCGTTGGGAGAAGCATGCTTTTTTTTTTAGGAACTGTGTATTAGTTTCTAGTAAACTAATAAATATTTTACAGTTCCTATATTTTCTGGGTTTTCCTGGAGCGATTCTTTTTTTAATTCCATTTTTCGGGTTTGTAATGGATTGGAGTCTACGGATACGTTGTCGCCGAATTATATTTTTTACAGTTGTATTTTTCCATTTTTTGGGGGAGTTTTAAGTAAGTTTTGGGATCTTTACACGTTTGGATTTATTAATGGCAGTTTGGATTCAATTTTTTAGCGACAAAAAAGTAAGTGATTTAAATTTTTTATAATGGAAGGGAAATTTAATTTTTGTACTTTTTATTGACGTTTGTAAATATATAAAACTTATTATGTCAAATAATGTTTTTTAAGTAAGTTAAAGTTAATTGACATCATTTTTATATTTTATATGTTTGGAGAGAAATGTTTATTTAGGAATTTAATGCACAATTACGATATTGCTATGTTTTTGTAGTACTGTTCTAAAGTAGGGATTTAGCTATTGTTTCTAGGTATTCAGCCCTTTTAGTGTTTGGGTAGAGTCTTACTTTGTATTGTAGGTGCTCGAACATTGTTTTAGTCTGTTTAGTTAGTTTTGGACCTAGCTGTGTTACAGACTGATCGGGCCTGATTCACAGAACTAAACTTACGTCAAAAACGTAAACGTAAACGTAAAGTTAGTACTTTTTAGGTATTCACAGAATACACTTACTCATTTTGGTATTCACAGAATGAACTTACTCATTTCGGTATTCACAGACGTTAGTAGTCCTAACTTTAGGACTCCTAAATGCCTTCTGTGAATACCGAAAGTCTGAAAGTTAGGATTTTTCTCAGTTTAGGAGTAGTAAAGTTAAGTAAAATCCTAACATTAGGGGGCCGATTCCGATTCGGGCCGGAAATCTCTCCGACCGAGCCGGACCCGGAGAGATTTCCGACCGAATCGGACCCGTGCAGCCCGACCGAACGAGTACGATGCGTCCGTATGCTAACGTACTCGAGTCGGTCGGACTCCCATTGAAGTCAATGGGAGCCGGTCGTACAACGCGTACGCGGGCTCCCGTTGCCTCAATGGGTGCGAGGCGAACAAGGGCGCCCCCTACAGCGTGTACGCAGCGAAGCGACTCGCGCGGTACACGCACAGGTAGGGGGGACCCATGGGTCCCCCCTGTGTGCGACTCGCGCAGCTACGTGTACAGGGGGGTCCGACACGGACCCCCGAAGTATAGCTCCGACTGCTCTTTCGAGCCGGGCGGCGCGTGTCGGTCGCACTGCTCGCGGCGCGCATCGTACTTACCCGGCCGGGGAACGTCTCCATTGCGCGGTGCGAGTCGTGTCCGAGCGAGTCGGTCGGTGCGGTTCGACCCGGGAACGTGTCGGTCGGAGCGGTTGGGACGCCCGAACGAGTTGGTCGGCGATTTCGCATCGTACTCGCTCGTCCGGACGCACGTACGAATCGGTCGGGAAATAGGGCTCCGAATCGGATCCGGTTAAGCCGAATCCGATTCGGAGCCCTACCGGCCGAGATCGAATCGGCCCCTAAGACTTTCGGTATTCACAGAAGGCATTTAGGAGTCCTAAAGTTAGGACTACTAACTTCTGTGAATACCGAAAGGAGTAAGTTCATTCTGTGAATACCAAAATGAGTAAGTGTATTCGGTGAATACCTAAAAAGTACTAACTTTACGTTTACGTTTACGTTTTTGACGTAAGTTAGTTCTGTGAATCAGGCCCTTCAAGTCTTAGTTGTTGGTAGCTTTGTTCTTTTTGGAAGGATTGTAGTAATTTATGTAGGGTTGGTTGGGTTCTGCCTGTTGTAGCTTGGAAAACATTATGCCATCCTGACACAGAGATATTACTTTTTGATTCTTTGTTTAGGGTACTTTTATATACATTCCACCATGGTATGTGGTATTTGGGCTGTCTCCTGTGTCCAGATCTGTGTAGCCTTCCCACCCAGGTGTCTTCGAAATAGTCGAGTAGGGGACTTAGTTTTAGTTCATTTGTTTGGTAGTAGGGGCTTTCTATTAAGAGATTGTAGTATTCTGCTACATCTGTTATTGGGACGTATGCTAGTGCAATTAGTTTTATTTCATACGCAAAATTGCTATTAGTTGCAAATTCTACACTGAGCGTAGAGTTTTGAAGGTGTCTCCAAATGCATTGGTGAAAGTCTTAATAGCAACCTTGGATTGCTGTGTGAGGGTAGTTTTTCAGGATGGCTTGTATCATTGACTGTTCAAAGTCTATGATAATTTTTTGAGGGTAGTAATTATTAGTTTCTTGCTTTACTTTTGTTAAGAATTCTACATAGGTAGTGGTTTGTTTATTTGGTAACAGGGCATATATAAAGGGGGTGTTGGTATTATGATGATACAGTCCATGGATTGTATATAATTGGTAAAATGGTTTGGGACATATTTTAAATGTTCTGTCCATCATCCATGTCTCACAATTCTGTAGGTTAAGTACGTTTGTGGGAGTTGCATATATAATAATTCTTTTGTCATTAGATTTTTCGTCATAAAGTAGAAATTGCTCTTCATTATGACTTACAGTGAGTTCAGGTGGTATTTGTATTTCACTGAAAGTTTTGGGGGTAGGTGGGGTGGCAGCAGTTGCTTTTTTTGTTCTAGCTATTAGCCTTTTCAACGTTGAGACAGAGGGTAACTGGCCAGTTACATGTTATGGAACTCTGGGGAGTACATCTTTTAATATTTCAGTAGTAGGTCTTTGAGAGCTAGTGCTAGCTTCTTTTAGAGTGTCTAAAGCGCCTCTCACTTCTATTTCAGCTATGTTAGGGGGGTGGTTATTTTCCTAAACATATAACACAGTAGTTTCTTTAGTTGTAGCCCTCCCATAACATGCATTTGAATAATATTTGCTGCATTTCCAATTAACTTTGTGGTCTGTCTGTTTCTCTTGGGTGTAGACATATCCCATATAACATAATAAAAGTTTTCCTTTCTGGGAAGTTATGAATTTGGCACCTTTAGTCATTCTGGTATTTCAAATGCTATGAGAAATGTATATAAAAAAATATTAAATGTATTGTAATTGTTTTATTTTTAATACAGGTTTTTATATACAACATTATACTTACATGTTTGAATATGTTGACCTTTTTTTCACGCTGAGGTGTTTCTGTTGGTGCTTGCCTTTAGTGTTTATTTTGATTTCCTGCAGAAGAAAAATGTAAATGTTAATAAATGTGTTTAACAGCATTTATTCCATTTTGGGGTTTGTGTGGTTAGTGGGCGATTTGGGTTGGGAATTTTACTTGTTTTAATAGTTTAATTGAGATTTATACTTACTTTTTTGGCAAGGTGGTTGTTGGATGATGTTTGAAGGTAGTTGAGTATGTGTTGAAGTTTCTGTAGAGGAGATATAATTAAGAAAAATATACATTAATTATTTAGTTATTATAAAAAGAGCTTTTCAATTATTTTATGCAGTTGTAACATTAAGGGCCCGATTCCGATGTCGTTCGGAAGGCCTCTGAATCGGATTTGGCTTTACCGGATCCGATTCGTAGCCCTTGTTTACGGCTGAATCGTACACAAGTCCGAACGACCAAGTACGATGCGAAGATCGCGTAAGCGCCGACCGAATCGTTTCCATACCCGAACTGCTCTGTACGTCTCGTTTGTAGACGAATCGTACCGCGCAATGGAGCCGATTTCCGACCGAGCGAGTACGACCCACGATTCGGACAGCCGCTTCGCCTCGGTCTCAGTGAGATGAAATGGCTGTCGGAAGCGTTCTTCGGGGGGCCATAGCAGGCCCCCCTTCACCCGGGGCCCTCCGAATCTATCACGATGGGTGCCCATGAGTCCCCCCGATCCAAGCATTCACAGTGTGGCGGGCACCATGGGTTGCCCACCACAGGGTGTACGCATTTCCCCACCCACCCCTTTTCTGCTATGGGAGCCTGTGTACGCGTCTGTACACGGGCTGCCATAGAGTTCAATTGGAGACTAACCGAGTCAGTAGGCATACAGCAGCATCGTACTCGCTCGTTCGGACTCCCGGAGCACGTCTCGCTCGGAAAGCCCTCGGTATCCGAGTCGTATGGAGGGCTTTCCTAGCAAGATCGGAATCGGGCCCTAAATAGATATTTTACTTACTTTTTTAAGTTGTATTCAGAGCTTTTAATGATGAAGTCCAGTGTTGCAGCAGCAATCCGACAGAAATCCCCCTTATTCTTGGGTTTGTTGTTGGAGCATAAAATAATGTTACATTTTCTTTGGTTTATATAGTGTTTGTTTAATTGTGCTTTCAATCATATTGGGTTATTTTAGTTGTAGGTAATTTTCATTGGTTGTTACTAATGTTTTCAATTCAATTCATTTGGCAGTTTTTTCCTTATATGGTAAACGCTAATTAATGTTCAGTTGAACTTTTTTTATTATTAGTTTATTTAAAAGTGTAATAGTACATTATTTGTATTTTATTTTGCATTCATGTATATTAAAAAATATTTATTTTATATATAGTGTGTGTAAGTATAATATATTTGTTGAGTTTAAATATGTAAAAGTAATTTTTTTTAATTAAAATGTATTTAGTGTTAAATTTATTTATTTAATGAGTTGTGTGTTTGTGATATTGTTTATATTATTTTTGTTATATATGATGCTATAAAAAATATTTTTAAGGTGTCGATATTCTTTTGGGGGCGATATTAGTGTGATCTATATTTTAGTTTTCGATATTTGTGTCATTTTGTATGTTTATTTAATGATTTTGATATTAGTTATTACGATATTTTTTTGATCGATATTATTTGTATCAATGTTAATGTTTGTCGATAATTTTGTGTCGATATTTGTGTATTTTTTTAAATAAGTATAGAATATCGATATTTATGTTATCGATACTTGTGTGTCGATAATTTTGTAGATCGATATTTTGAGTGTCGATGTTATGTCAGTGATCCCTTATTGTGATTAATGTGCTTATTGTGCAGAGTTGAAGTTTAGGTTATCATATTTGTTGAAATCCAAGACCCTTAGATAACCGGTATTTTACTTGTCAGTTAAGGTTGAGGTTTTGGACTGTAAGGCGCCACGACCACTCCAAAGATAGGGACTTTTTAAACTTCTGTTGTGAGATTGTACTAATTGAGATTGGTGTTAGGTTTTGGAAGAAGAGAGGCAATGCAATGTGTGCCATGTCAGGATATGTAGAGGGTGAGAGATTGGGGGTTACATTGTGGAAAGAGGCATTAGTTATGCAAAGGCACATTTTGTTCAAAGATGCCAATAATCATAATATAGATTAACCCCTTCGCTGCTAGGCCTTTTCCCCTCCTGTGCTAAGCTTTTTTTGGCTATTTGGGGTAGTTCGCGCTTAGGGCCCTGTAACATTTTGACCACATAAGGTATCCATGCCAAATTTGCGTCCTTTTTTTCCAACATCATGGGGATTCTAAAGGTACCCAGGGTTTGTGGATTCCCCTGGAGGGGACCCAGAAATTAGCCAAAATACAGCTACATTTTGTTTTTTTGGGGAAAAATGCAAAAAAAGGGCTACAGATGAAAGCATCTGGTTTTTTCCCTGCAAATGGCATCAAGAAAGGGGTTGTGGTGCTGAAATCACCATCTTCCCAGCTTTCAGGGACAATCAGACTTTTGTCAGAAAACCAAAATTGTGTACACCGTTTTGGCATTTTTCTGGGACATAGCCTATTTTTGCTATTTTTTGTGCTTTCAACCTCCTTCCAGTTAATGGTAGAAATGGGTATAAAAGCAATAATGGATCCTGGAAATCCATCCATTTCTGAAATGTAGGCGAAATTCTGAATTCAGCAAGGGGTCATTTGTGTAGATCCTTCATGTTTTCTTTATAGAAACAAACAGTTAAATATAGGAAAAATTGAAAATTAGTTGAAAAAAACAGCCATTTGTGTCAACGTTATCACCTGTAACTTCTTCTAATTATGACAGCTATTTGAAAGCAATATACCATTACATCCGCTGGACCTTTCTGGTTGTGGTGATATATAGGACTTGTAGGTTCACCTAGAAACCGACGAACCCAGAGCCAATAACTGAGCAGTGTCTTGCAATGGTTTTTTATTATGTCCCAGGTATATAGCAAATATTCTGGGAAAATTTATACATGGAAAACTCGGTATGAAAGACACCTATGTATTTCTGAAATGAGAACAAAATATAGACTTTAGAAACAGTAGATATTTGCACATTTCCAAAATTGGGAGTACCCATACTAGCATGAGAATTATAGGTCATTTTTCAAAATGACTTCTTTTTACACATTGTCTTTCATTTGGAAGGCAGAAATGCATCAAAAGTCAATAGATAATAACAGTTGCTCTACAATTTTGTGTTACCCTAAGTCTCCCGATAAAAATGGTACCTCACTTGTGTGGGTAGGATTAGTGCCCGTAACAGGAAACGGCCCAAAACGCAACGTGGACACACCACATTTTCATAGTGAAAAATGACCCTTTTTTTGCAAAGTGCCTAGCTATAGTTTTTGAACCCTAGCTCTGCCGGCACCTAGGGAAACCTAGCAAACCTATACATTTTTGAAAACTAGACACCCAGGGGAATCCAGGATGGGGTGACTTGACTGGCTCTCACCAGTTTCTGGTACCCAGAATCCCTTGCAAACCTAAACAATTGTCAAATAAAACACATTTTTCTCACTTTTCTGTGGTGGAAAGTTCTGGAATCTGCGTGGATCCACAAAATTCAACCCACCCCGTGTTCCCCAAAGTCTTTCGAGAAAAACGGTACCCCACTTTTGTGGGTAGGATTAGTGCCCGCAACAGGAAACGGCCCAAAACGCAACGTGGACACACCACATTTTCATAGTGAAAAATGACCCTTTTTTTGCAAAGTGCCTAGCTATAGTTTTTTAACCCTAGCTCTGCCGGCACCTAGGGAAACCTAGCAAACCTATACATTTTTGAAAACTAGACACCCAGGGGAATCCAGGATGGGGTGACTTGACTGGCTCTCACCAGGTTCTGGTACCCAGAATCCCTTGCAAACCTAAACAATTGTCAAAAAAACACATTTTCCTCACTTTTCTGTGGTGGAAAGTTCTGGAATCTGCGTGGATCCACAAAATTCCAGCCACCTCCCGTTCCCCAAAGTCTTCCAAAAACAATGGTACCTCACTTGTGTGGGTAGGCCTAGTGCCCGCGACAGGAAACAGCGCAAAACGCAACGTGGACACACCACATTTTCACAGTGAAAAATGACCCTTTTTTTGCAAAGTGCCTAGCTGTAGTTTTTGAACCCCAGCTCTGCCGGCACCTAGGGAAACCTAGCAAACCAATACATTTTTGAAAACTAGACACCCAGGGAAATCCAGTATGGGGTGACTTGACTGGCTCTCACCAGGTTCTGGTACCCAGAATCCCTTGCAAACCTAAAAAATTGTCAAAAAAACCACATTTTTCTCACTTTTCTGTGGTGGAAAGTTCTGGAATCTGCGTGGATCCACAAAATTCCACCCACCCCGCGTTCCCCAAAGTCTTCCGAGAAAAATGGTACCTCAATTGTGTGGGTAGGCCTAGTGCCCGCGACAGGAAACAGCGCAAAACGCAACGTGGCCACACCACATTTTCACAGTGAAAAATGACCCTTTTTTTGCAAAGTGCCTAGCTGTAGTTTTTGAACCCTAGCTCTGCCGGCACCTAGGGAAACCTAGCAAACCTATATATTTTTGAAAACTAGACACCCAGGGGAATCCAGGATGGGGTGACTTGACTGGCTCTCGCCAGGTTCTGGTACCCAGAATCCCTTGCAAACCTAAAAAATTGTCAAAAAAAACACATTTTCCTCACTTTTTTGTGGTGGGAAGTTCTGGAATCTGCGTGGATCCACAAAATTCCACCCACCCCGCATTCCCCAAAGTCTTCCAAGAAAAATGGTACCTCACTTGTGTGGGTAGGCCTAGTGCCCGCGACAGGAAACAGCGCAAAACACAACGTGGACACACCACATTTTCACAGTGAAAAATGACCCTTTTTTTGCAAAGTGCCTAGCTGTAGTTTTTGAACCCTAGCTCTGCCGGCACCTAGGGAAACCTAGCAAACCTATACATTTTTGAAAATTAGACACCCAGGGGAAGTTAGGATGGGGTGACTTGACTGGCTCTCACCAGGTTCTGGCACCCAGAATCCCTTGCAAACCTAAAAAATTGTCAAAAAAACAACAGTTTCCTCACTTTTCTGTGGTAGAAAGTTGTGGAATCTGCGTGGATCCACAAAATTCCACCCACCCCGCATTCCCCAAAGTCTTCCAAGAAAAATTGTACCTCACTTGTGTGGGTAGGCCTAGTGACCACGACAGAAAACAGCGCAAAACGCAACGTGGACACACCACATTTTCACAGTGAAAAATGACCCTTTTTTTGCAAAGTGCCTAGCTGTAGTTTTTGAACCCTAGATCTGCCGGCACCTAAGGAAACCTAGCAAACCTATACATTTTTGAAACCTAGACACCCAGGGGAATCCAGGATGGGGTGACTTGACTGGCTCTCACCAGGTTCTGTTACCCAGAATCCCTTGCAAACCTAAAAAATTGTCCAAAAAAACACATTTTCCTCAATTTTCTGTGGTGGAAAGTTCTGGAATCTGAATGGATCCACGAAATTCCACCCACCCCGCGTTTCCCAAAGTCTTCCGAGAAAAATGGTACCTCACTTGTGTGGGTAGGCCTCGTGCCCGTGATAGGAAACAGTGCAAAACGCAACGTGAACACACCACATTTTCACAGTGAAAAATGACCCTTTTTTTGCAAAGTGTGTAGCTGTAGTTTTTGAACCCTAGGTCTGCCGGCACCTAGGGAAACCTACCAAACCCACACATTTCTGAAAAGTAGACACACGGGGGATTCCAGTGAGGTATGTCTTGCGTGGATCCCCCAACATTTTCTTACCCAAAATCCCCTGCAAACCTGAAATTTTGCTGAAAAAATCACTTTTTTCATACATTTGTGTGTGGGAAAGTTGTGGCATCACCGGGCTGACACAAATTTCCTACCACCCAGCGTTCCCCCAGGTCTCCCAATAAAAATGGTGCCTCACTCTGGTGGGAGGCCCAAGTACCCGCGATAGGCAAGGCCCAAAACCTATTGAGGCGACATCAAAATTGCCTATCACAAAACGACCTGGTTTTGCAAGGGGGGTCCCATGACTTTTTGGCCCGGGGCTCTGCGGCCACCTAGGGAAACTTACCAAACCCACACATTTCTGAAAACTAGACACTTGGGGGATTCCAGGGAGGTATGGCTTGTGTGGATCCCCAACGTTTTCTTACCCAGAATCCCCTGCAAACCTGAAATTGTGCTGAAAAAAATCACTTTTTTCACACATTTGTGTGTGGGAAAGTTGTGGCATCAGCGGGTTGACACAAATTTCCTACCACCCAGCGTTCCCCCAGGTCTCCCGATAAAAATGGTGCCTCACTCGGGTGGGATGCCCAAGTACCCGCGACAGGCAAGGGCCCAAAACGTATTGAGGCGACATCAAAATTGCCTATCACAAAACGACCTGGTTTTGCAATGGGGGTCCCATGACTTTTTGGTCCGGTGCTCGGCGGCCACCTAGGGAAACCTACCAAACCCACACATTTCTGAAAACTAGACACCCGGGGGATTCCAGGGAGGTATGGCTTGCATGGATCCCCCAACGTTTTCTTACCCAGAATCCCCTGCAAACCTGACATTTTGCTGAACAAATCACTTTTTCACACATTTGTGTGTGGGAAAGTTGTGGCATCACCGGGCTGACACAAATTTCCTACCACCCAGCGTTCCCCCAGGTCTCCCGATAAAAATGGTGCATCACTCGGGTGGGAGGCCCAAGTACCCGCGACAGGCAAGGGCCCAAAACGTATTGAGGCGACATCAAAATTGCCTATCACAAAACGACGTTTTGCAAGGGGGGTCCCATGACTTTTTGGCCCGGGGCTCGGCGGCCACCTAGGGAAACCTACCAAACCCACACATTTCTGAAAAGTAGACACCCTGGGGATTCCAGGGAGGTATGGCTTGCATGGATCCCCTAACGTTTTCTTACCCAGAATCCCCTGCAAACCTGAGATTTTGCTGAAAAAATCACTTTTTCACACATTTGTGTGTGGGAAAGTTGTGGCATCACCGGGCTGACACAAATTTCCTACCACTCAGCGTTCCCCCAGGTCTCTTGATAAAAATGGTGCCTCACTCGGGTGGGAGGCTCAAGTACCCGCGACAGGCAAGGGCCCAAAACGTATTGAGGCGACATCAAAATTGCCTATCACAAAACGACCTGGTTTTGCAAGGGGGGTCCCATGACTTTTTGGCCCGGGGCTCGGCGGCCACCTAGGGAAACCTACCAAACCCACATATTTCTGAAAAGTAGACACCCTGGGGATTCCAGGGAGGTATGGCTTGTGTGTATCCCCCAACGTTTTCTTACCCAGAATCCCCTGCAAACCTGAAATTGTGCTGAAAAAATCACTTTTTTTACACATTTGTGTGTGGGAAAGTTATGGCATCAGCGGGCTGACACAAATTTCCTACCACCCAGCGTTCCCCCAGGTCTCCCGATAAAAATGGGGCCTCACTCAGGTGGGATGCCCAAGTACCCGCGACATGCAAGGGCCCAAACCGTATTGAGGCGACATCAAAATTGCCTATCACAAAACGACCTGGTTTTGCAATGGGGGTCCCATGACTTTTTGGCCCGGTGCTCGGCGGCCACCTAGGGAAACCTACCAAACCCACACATTTCTGAAAACTAGACACCCGGGGATTCCAGGGAGGTATGGCTTGCATGGATCCCCCAACGTTTTCTTACCCAGAATCCCTGCAAACCTGACATTTTGCTGAAAAAATCACTTTTTCACACATTTGTGTGTGGGAAAGTTGTGGCATCACCGGGCTAACACAAATTTCCTACCACCCAGCATTCCCCCAGGTCTCCTGATAAAAATGGTGCCTCACTCGGGTGGGAGGCCCAAGTACCCGCGACAGGCAAGGGCCCAAAACGTATTGAGGCGACATCAAAGTTGCCTATCACAAAACGACATGGTTTTGCAAGGGGGGTCCCATGACTTTTTGGCCTGGGGCTCGGCGGCCACCTAGGGAAACCTACCAAACCCACACATTTCTGAAAACTAGACACCCGGGGGATTCCAGGGAGGTATGGCTTGCATGGATCCCCCAACGTTTTCTTACCCAGAATCCCCTGCAAACCTGACATTTTGCTGAACAAATCACTTTTTCACACATTTGTGTGTGGGAAAGTTGTGGCATCACCGGGCTGACACAAATTTCCTACCACCCAGCGTTCCCCCAGGTCTCCCGATAAAAATGGTGCATCACTCGGGTGGGAGGCCCAAGTACCCGCGACAGGCAAGGGCCCAAAACGTATTGAGGCGACATCAAAATTGCCTATCACAAAACGACGTTTTGCAAGGGGGGTCCCATGACTTTTTGGCCCGGGGCTCGGCGGCCACCTAGGGAAACCTACCAAACCCACACATTTCTGAAAAGTAGACACCCTGGGGATTCCAGGGAGGTATGGCTTGCGTGGATCCCCTAACGTTTTCTTACCCAGAATCCCCTGCAAACCTGAGATTTTGCTGAAAAAATCACTTTTTCACACATTTGTGTGTGGGAAAGTTGTGGCATCACCGGGCTGACACAAATTTCCTACCACTCAGCGTTCCCCAGGTCTCTTGATAAAAATGGTGCCTCACTCGGGTGGGAGGCTCAAGTACCCGCGACAGGCAAGGGCCCAAAACGTATTGAGGCGACATCAAATTTGCCTATCACAAAACGACCTGGTTTTGCAAGGGGGTCCCATGACTTTTTGGCCCGGGGCTCGGCGGCCACCTAGGGAAACCTACCAAACCCACATATTTCTGAAAAGTAGACACCCTGGGGATTCCAGGGAGGTATGGCTTGTGTGTATCCCCCAACGTTTTCTTACCCAGAATCCCCTGCAAACCTGAAATTGTGCTGAAAAAATCACTTTTTTCACACATTTGTGTGTGGGAAAGTTATGGCATCAGCGGGCTGACACAAATTTCCTACCACCCAGCGTTCCCCCAGGTCTCCCGATAAAAATGGGGCCTCACTCAGGTGGGATGCCCAAGTACCCGCGACATGCAAGGGCCCAAACCGTATTGAGGCGACATCAAAATTGCCTATCACAAAACGACCTGGTTTTGCAATGGGGGTCCCATGACTTTTTGGCCCGGTGCTCGGCGGCCACCTAGGGAAACCTACCAAACCCACACATTTCTGAAAACTAGACACCCGGGGGATTCCAGGGAGGTATGGCTTGCATGGATCCCCCAACGTTTTCTTACCCAGAATCCCCTGCAAACCTGACATTTTGCTGAAAAAATCACTTTTTCACACATTTGTGTGTGGGAAAGTTGTGGCATCACCGGGCTAACACAAATTTCCTACCACCCAGCATTCCCCCAGGTCTCCTGATAAAAATGGTGCCTCACTCGGGTGGGAGGCCCAAGTACCCGCGACAGGCAAGGGCCCAAAACGTATTGAGGCGACATCAAAGTTGCCTATCACAAAACGACATGGTTTTGCAAGGGGGGTCCCATGACTTTTTGGCCTGGGGCTCGGCGGCCACCTAGGGAAACCTACCAAACCCACACATTTCTGAAAAGTAGACACCCTGGGGATTCCAGGGAGGTATGGCTTGTGTGGATCCCCCAACGTTTTCTTACCCAGAATCCCCTGCAAACCTGAAATTGTGCTGAAAAAATCACTTTTTTCACACATTTGTGTGTGGGAAAGTTGTGGCATCAGCGGGCTGACACAAATTTCCTACCACCCAGCGTTCCCCCAGGTCTCCCGATAAAAATGGGGCCTCACTCGGGTGGGATGCCCAAGTACCCGCGACAGGCAAGGGCCCAAAACGTATTGAGGAGACATCAAAATTGCCTATCACAAAACGACCTGGTTTTGCAATGGGGGTCCCATGACTTTTTGCCCGGTGCTCGGCGGCCACCTAGGGAAACCTACCAAACCCACACATTTCTGAAAACTAGACACCCGGGGATTCCAGGGAGGTATGGCTTGCATGGATCCCCCAACGTTTTCTTACCCAGAATCCCCTGCAAACCTGACATTTTGCTGAAAAAATCACTTTTTCACACATTTGTGTGTGGAAAGTTGTGGCATCACCGGGCTAACACTAATTTCCTACCACCCAGCATTCCCCCAGGTCTCCCGATAAAAATGGTGCCTCACTCGGGTGGGAGGCCCAAGTACCCGCGACAGGCAAGGGCCCAAAACGTATTGAGGCGACATCAAAATTGCCTATCACAAAACGACATGGTTTTGCAAGGGGGTCCCATGACTTTTTGGCCCGGGCTCGCGGCCACCTAGGGAAACCTACCAAACCCACACATTTCTGAAAAGTAGACACCCTGGGTATTCCAGGGAGGTATGGCTTGCGTGGAGCCCCCAACGCTTTCTTACCCAGAATCCTCGCAAACCTGAAATTTTGCTGAAAAAATCACTTTTTCACACATTTGTGTGTGGGAAGGTTGTGGCATCACCGGGCTGACACAAATTTCCTACCACCCAGCATTCCTCCAGGTCTCCCGATAAAAATGGTGCCTCACTCGGGTGGGAGGCCCAAGTACTCGCGACAGGCAAGGGCTCCAAAACGTATTGAGGCGACATCAAAATTGCCTATCACAAAATGACATGGTTTTGCAAGGGGGTCCCATGACTTTTGGCCCGGGCTCGGCGGCCACCTAGGGAAACCTACAAACCCACACATTTCTGAAAAGTAGACACCCTGGGGATTCCAGGGAGGTATGGCTTGCGTGGATCCCCCAACGTTTTCTTACCCAGAATCCCCTGCAAACCTGAAATTTTGCAGAAAAATCACTTTTTCACACATTTGTGTGTGGGAAAGTTGTGGCATCACCGGGCTGACACAGATTTCCTACCACCGAGCGTTCCCCAGGTCTCCCGATAAAAATGGTGCCTCACTCGGGTGGGAGGCCCAGTACCCGCGACAGGCAAGGGCCCAAAACATTTGGTGATAGGCAATTTTGATGTCGCCTCAATACGTTTTGGGCCCTTGCCTGTCGCGGGTTCTTGTGCCTCCCACCCGAGTGAGGCACCATTTTTATCGGGAGACCTGGGCGAACGCTGGGTGGTAGGAAATTTGTGTCAGCCCGGTGATGCCACAACTTTCCCACACACAAATGTGTGAAAAAAGTGATTTTTTTCAGCACAATTTCAGGTTTGCAGGGATTCTGGGTAAGAAAACGTTGGGGGATCCACGCAAGCCATACCTCCCTGGAATCCCCAGGTGCCTACTTTTCAGAAATGTGTGGTTTGGTAGGTTTTCCTAGGTGGCCGTCGAGCCCCGGGCCAAAAAGTCTTGGGACCCCCCTTGCAAAACCAAGTTGTTTTGTGATAGGCAATTTTGATGTCGCCGCAATACGTTTTGGGCCCTTGCCTGTCATGGGTACTTGGGCCTCCCACCCGAGTGAGGCACCATTTTTATCGGGAGACCTGGGGGAACGCTGGGTTGTAGGAAATTTGTGTCAGCCCGCTGATGCCACAACTTTCCCACACACAAATGTGTTAAAAAAAATATTTTTTCAGCAAAATTTCAGGTTTGCAGGGGGTTTTGGGTAAGAAAACGTTGGGGGTTCCACGCAAGCCATACCTCCCTGATATCCGGCGGGTGTCTAGTTTTCAGAAATGTGTGGGTTTGGTAGGTTTCTCTAGGTGGCCGCCGAGCTCCGGGCCAAAAAGTCATGGGACCCCCCTTGCAAAACCAGGTCGTTTTGTGATAGGCAATTTTGATGTCGCCTCAATAGGTTTTTGCCGTTTGCCTGTCAAGGTACTTGTGCCTCCCACACGAGTGAGGCACCATTTTTATCGGGAGACCTGGGAACGCTAGGTGGTAGGAAATTTGTGTCAGCCCAGTGATGCCACAACTTTCCTACACAAAAATGTGTGGAAAAAGTGATTTTTTTCAGCTAAATTTGAGGTTTGCAGGGGATTCTGGGTAAGAAAACGTTGGGGGAGCCACGCAAGCCATACCTCCCTGGAATCCCCCGGGTGTCTAGGTTTCAGAAATGTGTGGATTTGGTAGGTTTCCCTAGATGGTCGCCGACCCCGGGGCCAAAAACCCAGGTAACCCCGTGCAAAACCAGGTTGGTTTGTGATAGGTAATTTTGATGTTGCCTCACTAGGTTTTGGGCCCTTGCCTGTCGCGGGTACTTGACCCACCCACACAAGTGAGGTACCATTTTTCTCGGAAGAGTTTGGGAAATGCGGGGTGAGTGGAATTTTGTGGATCCACACAGATTCCAGAACTTTCCACCACAGAAATGTGAGGAAAATGTGTTTTTTTATACACCTTTTGAGGTTTGCAAGGGATTCTGGGTAACAGAACCTGGCGAGAGCCAGTCAAGTCACCCCATCCTGGATTCCCCTGGGTGTCTAGTTTTCAAAAATGTACAGGTTTGCTAGGTTTCCCTATGTGCCGGCTGCGCTAGGGCCCAAAATCCACAGGTAGGCATATTGCTAAAAACAAATCTGTGCCTAGTCGGCTTTCTGCCGCCCAGGGGGGGATATCGGGGGGTGGGGTTGCCCCGATATGCCCCCAAGGGGGGCAGAAACACTGTGGCTATTTTGTTGGGGGGTAGGGGCATTGGTATGCCCATTCTAGTCCGCCCCCACCCCCACACATAAAAAATCCAGCGTAATCGTTGGCGTCTAGTGGGCTTTTTGCCCCCCCGGGGGGGGGCAGATTGGGGGCTACTGCCCCCATCTTCCCCCCAGGGGGTCAGAAAGGCTGTAATTTTTGCGGGGAGGCGGTGGGGGCATGGGCAAGCCCGTTTTGGGCATCCCCCACCCTAATTCAAATTTGCCCCAAAAAAATCCCTGGCGTCTAGTGGGCTTTTTGCCCCCCCCGGCGGGGCAGATTGGGGGCTAATGCCCCCATCTGCCCCCCAGGGGCAGAAAGTCCACTAGACGCCAGGGAGTTTTGGGCAAATTTTAATTAGGTGGGGCTGCCCAAAACGGGCATGCCAATGCCCCCACCATAATTAAAATTTGCCCCAAAAATCCCTGGCGTCTAGTGGGATTTTTGCCCCCGGGGGGCAGATTGGGGGCTACTGCCCCATCTGCCCCCAGGGGGGCAGGAAGGCTGTTATTTTTGCGGGAGCGGGTGGGGGCATGGGCATGCCCGTTTTGGGAACCCCCACCCTAATTCAAATTTGCCCCAAAAAAATCCCTGGCGTCTAGTGGGCTTTTTGCTCCCCCGGCGAGGGCAGATTGGGGGCTAATGCCCCCATCTGCCCCCAGGGGGGCAAAGCCCACTAGACGCTCAGGAGCTTTTGGGCAAATTTGAATTAGGGTGGGGGCTGCCCAAAATTGGCATGCCAATGCCCCCACCCTACTTTAAATTTGCCCAAAAAAATCCCTGGCATCTAGTGGGCTTTTTGCCCCCCCCGGGGGGGGCAGATTGGGGGCTACTGCCCCATCTGCCCCCCAGGGGGGGCAGGAAGGCTGTTATTTTTGCAGGGGAGGGGGTGGGGGCATGGGCATGCCCATTTTGGGAGCCCCCACCCTAATTCAAATTTGCCCCAAAAAAATCCCTGGCGTCTAGTGGGCTTTTTGCCCCCCCCCCCCCGGCGGGCTAATGCCCCCATCTGCGCCCCAGGGGGGGCAGAAAGTCGACTAGACGCCAGGGAGTTTTTGGGGCAAATTTCAATTAGAGTGGGGGCTGCCCAAAATGGGCATGCCAATGCCCCCACCCTAATTAAAATTTGCCCATAAAATCCCTGGCGTCTACTGGGCTTTTTGACCCCCCGGGGGGGCAGATTTGGGGCAAATGTCCCCAGCTGCCCCCCAGGGGGGGTCAAAAAGACTAAATCACACCAAAAGAAAATTGGGGGGAGCCAAAGCCCTTGCCCAAGGGGCCGCTCCCCCCCCCCTGGTGACTAGTGGGTGGATCCCTGCTTGGGGATCGCCCTCCTGGGGTGATCCCCAAGCAGCGATCCACTGGGGAGGGGTACCATTGGAAAGGGGAGATTCTCCCCTTTCCAATGATACCTCTCCCGTCTTTCTACGTGCCCGGGGGGCTGAGATAGCCCCCTGAGCACATAGAAAGTGAAACTGAAATGAGCCTAAAGCTCATTTCAGTTTCGGTTTCTGTGCAATGAGGACAGCACGACGTGCGCGCTGATCCTCATGGCACAGAAACCAGGGAGGGGGCCTCGCGAGCTGGGAAGCTCTTCCCCAGCTCCCAAGGTCACAGGGGTGAAATAGAAATCCCTCTGCTGTCTGCAGCAGAGGGATTTCATGCCCCTGCCCTCATGACGGAATGGTTCCGTCATGAGCAAAGGGGCACCGATGCTCATGACGGAACCATTCCGTCATGAGCATCGAAGGGGTTAAGCAAATTCTAAAACCTTCTGATAATGGCTATAAATGTTTGTGTTGCCAACCATCAGAGATTCCTTCTTCTTGGCAACTGCCAAGGGACTCAATGTGTTAGTCACATAAAACCATACATACCCACACTTCTCTTTACCATGGGAAGCCATTGGAGCATTAGTAGTATTGGGGTGATGTGGTCAAACATTATGCTTCTGTTGACAAATCAAACTCCTGCACTCAGAAATGCTTTTTAAGGAGCCAGGTGCACTTTTGAAAGGCCAGTTAAAAGGGTGGTAAGAGGGAGTTGCCATAGTCTTGTTTTGAGTGTCCGAGGTATTGTACTCGAATCATGAAAGCCTGTTCAGGAATGGACTTTCTGACCCCCATAACATTTGGAAACATGCTTTTCAGCCATAATAATGTGTGACTGTAAGTTGAGTCTTTTGTCTACAGTAATCTCTAAGGAAATTCAGCCATCAAGTGTAGTTATGCTACTGTTTAACAATGTAACCGATTATAGCCATCTTTATTTAAGCCATAGTAATGTGTGAACAGGAAACCCTTGCCTCACAGAAAAACAGGTTTTTTTCATAGTTGAGCCCTGAGATGTGCTTTTTGAAAAGTTGCTGTGTCTGTAGAATAGTGGGGCACCGAGATGCATGTTTAGATGCAATTGAAGGAAGTGAAGATCTGGGTGTACTATATGATACGGCTGTGGGGCATTATCGTGGAGTACACAGATACCGTCTTGGCTCCAGTCAGTATTGTTTACTTAACCTTAAGCTCAACCCTGGGAAGCTGTGGTTGCGAGCAGTACAACTTAGCAATGGAACTTAGTATGAATCATTTAACAGCACCAAATAACAAAATAAGAAAATCACACACCAATAAAAAGACACAACCACTATTTATAAAAATTTAGCATATTTTTATTAATTTTTAGAAACCTTGATCATTAAGGGTTCTGGAGATACAGATCTTAGAACTTTTTTTATCACTTTTAAATGCAACCGCAACCAAGCATTAGTAAACTTAAAGTTTGAAAACATTTGAAAAGTTTGTGCAAGTACTCCGGCCCGACTTGGGTGACCAAATCCAGCAGGGATAAGTTCTGGGGGCCAGAAAGAATAATTTGTACAGTTACCTGCCCACCACAAAGGCCTCTGTCCAGGGTTCCAAGGGCCTTCGATGCAGACTTTGCTCTTCTGCAACACAACGGTCACAGTGCAAATCTTTGGTGGAGGCTGGTGTTCCTTTTGGGTGAGAAATCCGGTCATAACCAACACTCACGAGTCCAGCAGACATGGGTGCAATTTTGGCTATTTCCAAATTGTCCGGTAGCGGTAAAACGTCTGCGGTGGCTACCAGAGATGTGACTCGGGCTCTTTCAGTTTTAATGTCCTCAGTGCCATTCTAGGAGGTCAGCCAACTGACCCTTGGAGTCTCTGCTTTGGACTGGGGCCAGGAATCAACTTTTCCCTGAGCCAGGCATGCAGAACAGGGTCCAAACTTCACTAGCCCAAAGTGCAGCAGTTGAAGTTGCTCCTCTATTTGTGCACCTCCAATGAGTGCAAAGTGGTCTTCTTCTTGTCCTTTTTCCAAATCCAGTGAGTACTGAGGGGCAGTGTACCATGGTGCCCTACTTATCCCAGGAAGTGCTCCAAGGGGACCATATGGTCACTAACCAATGGGCTACTGGGTCCCCTCCTCTCTAGTGACCTAGTTCCTGTGATGTGTGGTATCTAGCTATCCCAGAGGGCCCTATTCTTTTTTTTTTGTGTGCAGATTTATATAGCGCGAACTCGACCCGAAGGTATTGAAGCGCTTTACATGAGCACCAGTTACGTTACACAAGAACACATTCATTTTTTGGTAGGCATGGGGAGATTAAGTGATTTGCCCAGAATCACAGGATGTGGAGTCGACCCGAGTCTCGAACCTTGGTTTCGCGCTCCAAGGTCGGCAGTCTAGCTGAGAGACCACATCCTCTCCCCATTCTTGCCCCTTCAAGATGGCACAACCCTTCCTCAGTCGTCAGGGAAAACGGTTTGGGCATAGGTTTCCCTCCCTTAGCTCTGTCTCTTAATTGTCTGCAGTAACAAAAGGCATCGTACTCAGGGATGTTGTCACAAGCAGCCCTTCAAATGCGATGTCCCCTTTGAAGCCTGCCGTTTGGGCTAACACCTTGAGTGGCCATCCTGAGAGAGGAGGTGACACTTCGCTCTGTGGCAACTGCCTTTGTTCCCGGGCATGTCTCGCCAGGTGGTCAGAAACCTGTCTATGTGTCAGTGCCTTTATGAGGTCACTGTATTAGCTGAAGTGCAGAGTGGCAACCTTCTAAAAGTTGCTTAACTTTAATAGTGGCTTTAAATCTGACCCGGGTATCAGGTCAAATGTAATGTCCCAATTAATTTGATACCTTAATTGACCCTGTTAGGTGGTCCCATTCAGGAGTTAGATGGGTTGGGGTGCCAACCGTTTAACCCTGTATTAGCCAAAGGGGCTCCTAACCTTTCCACAGAAAAACACCAATTTAGAAGTGTTGCTCCTAAGACATTTTAAAAATTATGTGTCTTACTTAAATGTATATAGCTTCCTGCAATAGGGCTTTATAGGCCTTCCTTAGGGGAGACTTACATATATCCTTAAGGGAAGTGGTGGACTTGCAATTACATATAATGCCAAGGTCGAACTAGCAGTATCACACACTGCCCTATCAGTCTGCAGTGGCAGGCTGGGGTCTATTTTGCCTCTGTCACATGGAGGGTGGCATAAACAGTGCTGCAGCCCTGACTGAACACTTTGCCCTACATGCCCTTGGTACCCTGGGTACCATATACTAGGGACTTATAAGTAAGTAATTCCTTGCCAATTGGGTGTATCCAATTAAACACATGTTTTGTAATGGGTCAGAACACTGGCGCTGAGGTCTGGACAGTATGCCTTAATGCATTTTCAAAGTCAAAAAACCATTAGCAAAATAGTCCAAATAGGGCAAAAAGTGGGGGGAATCCTGCACAAAAGCCTGTTTCCTTACAAAGGATAATTACTCTCAGGTGTGCTGCTTCGCACGATTCAATTTCTTCACATGCCTCTTGAATTAACAACTGATTGATCATATGCCCTGATTCTAAAAGCTTCCAATAATGCCTATAGATGATTGTGTTGCCTATCATTGGCAATTCTTTCATCTTGGCCACCTTCAAGGTAACACATGCCCGAAGTACAATTTATTGACTCCATAAAAACACAGAATGCTGAAAATATTGATGCTTTGCCGCGGATTCACAATGACTTTATCAGAATTGAAGCTAGGATAGAACCAGGCCTCTATTTTTTTTTTTAAATAAGCTGCACCAAAGGTACACCAGAGATTTGTTGTTGGGATACTTGTGTGGAGGTTGTCCTAGCACTAAAGCTGTCAAGCAGGTCAGAGAAGTTTTTTTTAATTTGAACTGTTAAATGAGAGTCTCTGTTTGTATTTATTGGAGTATTTGTTTGTGTAACATAAGCATTCGTCTATTTAAAATGCTTATTTATAGGAAGTCAAAAGGATGAACAGAATAAAGAATGGGTAGGAAAGGAGGGAGTCCAGGCTGTTAGGAGTTACACTACGAAGTAAACTGCAAAGTAACCCCAAGGAAAATGCAGTCCACTTGGAGGGACATTGTATATGTCTATGTAACCATAATCATCCTATTGGCTCTGATTGATGGCTTCACCTCCCCAAGAGGTCTGTGACCACTATCAGATTTTAACGAGAGATTTTTTTTCAATGCAAGGGCGAAAGTGGAACATAGTGGCTCGACACCTGTGATTGCATACTGCCATCCTCCTTCTCAGGGTATTAACTGTCATTAGTTGACAGGCAACCTAATCTCTTTTTAGGTCGAGCGTAGACAGTGCTTGCACTGTCGCTTAGAGACATGTTGTATATGCTTTGTGGAGTTCCAACTCCACCCATTGCTTGCCTTTGCTTTTCATTTGTCTCTGCCAGTGTCCTTCAAATATCCTTGCTTTCTAGTGGTCAGTCCTGTCTCTTTGTCCCTCCTTTTTCTCTTCCGTTCCACCCACACAACAGAGACTAAGTACAGTATCATTACGCTATGATTGTTGATCTACTCTTTGGGGAACTATTTTTTTCTTGGTTTCCTGCTCTGTTATTGTGTGCTTGTGCTTGCATGTTAATGCAGCATTTGTCTCTCCCATTTGAGTATTTGGCAACAGAATGTTTTTTTTTTTACTTGTGTTGTGCACTCCAAAGGTATTGGAGTGCAAAACGACTTCCCGAGCTTCAAAGCCGCCCGCTCTAGCCCTTATTACTGTTTTTGCAATTTCTGATGTTGGTTGTCAGTTGGGCTTTTTTTGGTAGCATACTGATTTGGTTTTGGGCTTCTTTTAAAGGCGGATTGGGCTTGTTTCGCTTTGGCACTGATAACGCTGATCTTCTCCCAGAAGCAAACCAGTTCCAGCAGCTCATTAAATTATTTATATTTGATTTGAATTACCGATATTATATGCAAGCTGCATTAAAGCACCTCTTCTTTTGGGCAGATCTCAATCTAAACTGCTTGCTCAAACATATCAAAGGTTTGCAGTACAAAGTGTACTGTACAGTGCACAACCATGGAATTTTTCTGTGGAGCTAAAAATAAACTGCTTATGACAGAAATAATTAGCAGATAAACACTGTCAAAGCATTTTCTGCCATTCTTGTCTCATCTCATTGCTGTGCATTTAAACACTGGGAGTTCCCAGTGGGAGACGGGTTTGCGTCTCTTGTTCTCTGCCCATATCAGCATCGGATTAACTTGTGCACAGTGGGGGAACCAAAAGAGACTGTATTGGTGCTCCTCGTCGAGTTTTTATTTAGGATCGTATGAGCTGCTAAACATGACAACATCTTCCTACCTCTCTCTGCCCAAGCACATGGCTTGTTTTTATCGCCCTGAGCTCTTTTGATTGCAGCAACAGTAACAAAGACTAATCAGATCACTGTGTGTAAAGAAATATTTCCACTGACGCCATCTCCCTGTGTCAATTGCCTTTTGTTTTGGTTTTATATTACCAATGTCTACTGCGCACTGCATTGAAGCAGCTCTTCTTTTTGCCAAATCTCAATCTAAACTGCTTGCTTAAACAAATCAATGGTTCCGCATTACATACTGTACTGCACAGTGCACGACCATCGAATGTTCCTGGGAGCTAAAAATAAACTGCTTATGTCAGATACAATTAGCAGATAAACACCGTCAAAGCACATGTGCACTTCCATAAAATTGTCAAGCACAAGGTACTTTCAGGCACAACACTGCTACAGGTTTTGTATTAGTTTGCAGGTCTCCAGTATATGAAAGTGCAAGCTGTCTGCTTGTAAAAGACCTATTTTGAATTTACAGTGGGCTTAGACCCCTTGCCATTCTTTGGCTTTATTGTCACTCTCATTAACTTGTTTTTATGTGTTGCCTTGTGTGGGTTTCCCTTACTCTTATGTGTTTGTCCCTCCTCTGGCACATAGCCTATTTAGTTGTGTCCTTGCATTACTCACATTTTGGGGGAAATTACACTTGCCTTTTTTATCCACTCCATGAGGGTGCATGTATTTCCCAGCTATCTCCCTTGTGTACTTCTTTCCTCTTCCTCTGTAACAGCCCAGACTGCATCAGTTTGAGCTACATAAAACTTATAGGGGCATATCAGCAAGCGGCAGCGATAATTATTGCTGGCCGCTCTTAGCGAGAACTTTTCTATCGCCGTCTATCGCTGGCAATTATCGCCATGCTATCGCTGTATCAACAACGCATAGCGCAATGGCGATAATTTACCAGCGATAGCGGTGTTTTCCATGGAACATCGCTGGTTTTCCAGCGATGTTCCATGGAAAACGGCGATAACCTTGCTGATACGACCCTGTGGTCATATCAGCATAATCCACCCCCATTGTCAGGTATAGGTAAGTGCATTTGCAGACGTTGTTTTGGCGAAAACCGTGGTTTTCGCCAAAACTAACGTCTGCAAAATGCGTGGGCCACCTTGTAAATATTGCGATGTACATTTCGTGATATTTTACAGGGTAGTCCGTCAGGGGGACGCCCAGTGACGCCCACTTTGCATCTCATTAGAGATGCGAAGTTAGGCGTGCTGGAAACGGGCGCTAAGTCAAGGATACACGCGCTAGCGTGTCCTTGATGATATTGCGATAACATTATCGCCGCTTTTCGCCCGAAAACGGACGCTAAAGCGGCGATAATGTTATCGCCAGACCTTGTTAATATGCCCCATAGTGTGCAAAAATAGGGAGAGGCAATTTTGGGTCATTAAAAATCGTGTTTCTATAAAGTTTTATAGCACATTATATATTTACAACGCCAATAGCTCTAAGTTTCCCAAATGCAAGACCGATTGCATTGCAAATGCTTATTAAACAGTGTGATTAAAGGTAAGCTGGGTTAAAATGGGAACTAGAAGCTCCGATGTTGTAGTGCAGCAATTTCCAACCTGTGGGGCATGACTCACTGGTGTGTTGCGAGACGATTTTTGGTGCGTCGGAAAAGCCCGAGCAATAAACAGAGATGCCTTTAAAGTCTGTGGGGCATATTATCAAGGGCTTTATCGCCGCTTTAGCGGCACTTTTTGCCGCTAAAGCGGTGATAATTTCATCGCCCTATTAGCAAGCTGTCGCTAACAGGCGTTAGCGACAGCTTTCATGCGTTAGAGGCCGCGTTTACCATCGCCTTGCATGTCAGCGATAATTATCGCTAATGACATGCAAGGAAGGCGTTCCCTACTAAAAGCAACTGAAAACAGTCGCTAATCCCACTACCCCCTATTAGCAAGGCAGGCGAAGCGATATAATAATTTGCGCTAAGCGCGTTTATCGCTATATTCTAACACCTGCTAGTGAGGACGACTTACCTGTTTGAAGTATAGGAGGTGGATTCTAATGCTGAATCCACCTTAGCGTTAATGCGAGAATATCACTGGTTTTCCAGCGATATTCTCGCTTTATGCCGCTATCGCTGGAAATAATATCGCTATGGAGATAAACCTTACTAATAGGGTGTTATCTCAGCGATATTTTCCAGCGATAGGCGGCGTTAACCAAAGTTGCACTAAGCGCGGTTAGCGATAAATATCGCTATTCCTTGCTAATATGCCCCTGTGTTTATCTAATTACATCTGCCAGTGCTTCAAAAACAGAAGTCAAATGTCAAGCTCTGTCTTCTGACAAAATGCTGCTTATTCATTTAACATGGGGATTGGTGTTTACTTTCTGTCTCTGACTGCAAAGTGAGAGGAGTTTTTAAGGTCAATTAAGTACCTGTAAATGAAATGCATTCAATAGTTAGGAAAGTAAAAAGGAAATACATTTCTTTATCATTCTGAATTGTGCTGGAAACGGATTTTAATGGGATCAAAACAAATCAAGGCACTTTATTTGGTGATGCATAAATGCTAAATATTTACGGAAACCTGATTTCTCTACATTATCATTTATGTGTTTTATAATTTTATCAATAAAAATGTATGCCTGTGCAAATATTGTGCCCATTTCAATGGAAAATGTGCTGTCTTTAAATGACAATGCTCTATCACATAAAGATTTAGTTACATTAAAAAAACACACTCCCTCGTGTCAATTAAAGGTAGGTGTTTTGCAAAAGTCTGTTGTTCTAAAAAGTGGGTCGTGATTCTAAAATGCTTTTGAACCACTGCTCCAAACAAGGGGACTTTCACCCATTTTTTTTATCATAGACGCTATTTCCACACCAAAATGGCAAGTCAGGGGTAGCAGAAGTGAAATCCTACACCATTCAACCCTCCACACACACACACACACACACACACACACACACACACACACACACACACACACACACACACACACACACACACACACACACACACACACACACACACACACACACACACACACACACACACAATAACATCGAAGGAAGTGATGTCACATGACTTTTGATCCTGTATACATCCCAGGAAGAGAAACCACTAACGTTTTTTTTTTATAAAGAAAAATAAAATGTGACACATATATTAACTAGGAAGCTTCCTTGATAAGACTTGGGTCAGCCATTGCCCAATGGCAGCCAGTAAATCATTTAACATAAGGAGCATAAATACTTCATCTTTTCAAAGACCTTTGGCATATTCATAGGAAAATACACTGCCAACACTGCCAAAAATATATTTATGAAATATTTAAAAGCCTCTATCTTTCCCAACCAGATAAGTAGTACTAGTGTTATTGACCTCTCTAAAGGCCCGATGTATATGCTGGCAGAGAGGGAACTCCTTTGCAACGTCAACAGAGCTCCCTTCCCACCAGCACAACAGTCTGCCCACCAGATTTAAATTCAGTCAGACAATAGTTTGACGACCGTGGAGACTAATCCGTCTCCATCGTGGTGAAACTCCTCTGACGGACTGACGGACAAAGGGTCATCAGATGATTGGTTGTATGTTTGCCCACTTAATTTAGATGGGTAGACATATAGTCATTTTTCAATGCCCATTACTGCCAGGAAAAACCTGATGGTAAGGCGCACTGAAAAGTGTTCAATGCCCCCCTCGCCATAGAAAGAAACTCCTATGGCAAGGGGTCATCGTTTTATTATTTTCAAAAGAAAAGGCTGTTCGCTAAACATTAAATCAGTTCCTAAGTCTGACTCACTTGTGCAAATTGCTTTAAAGATGAGGCCCACAATATTTCCTCCATAGAATAACATTGTGCATATTTACCCATGTTACTCTGAACTATAGTGCATTACTGCGTTATCACAACATAACTCATTGTGGTTATTTCCCTACCTCATAAGGCCATGGACTTTTTGCTTCTGTGTCGATATTTATTGTTGCTGATCTACATGCTGCTTTATAAAGATCTCAACTACATAGCCCCAATGGGATAGCAGCTTTTAATCAGTGTTATTTCTTTAAATTTTACACCATCAGAGTTCAAAAATCTCATCACCCCCTAGACTAACCCTTGAATGCTCAACAGCACCACTCTTCTGTGAGCCGAATAGGAATACTTTGCACTCAATATGCGGGCAGTATTAAGCAAGGCCCTTAAATACTAGTGCTGGAAAATGATTACCAAGAAACTGCTGGGTTGCCATTGACTGCCCCAAGACTTAAAGGCCTGACTTGTTCCACACAGCCATGACAGTGCACCCAAATGCTCCTCCTGCATCAGTACTGGGACCCACAAAGCACTGACCATGC
Source organism: Calotriton arnoldi (assembly GCA_963921515.1). NCBI lineage: Eukaryota > Metazoa > Chordata > Amphibia > Caudata > Salamandridae > Calotriton > Calotriton arnoldi. The sequence continues at coordinate 100,713 of CAWUFW010019863.1, forward strand.
TCTTCATCACACCTGCACCCTTCTTGCAATATCACTCATTTTTAAGCACTGAGGGGGATATTCACAAGGACTTATCTCCGAGTTATCGCCACCTTAACGCAACAAAAGTGGAGATAGATTTAACGCCCCATTCACAAGCGGGTGCAAACTGCAGACAACGCAAGTATTCCCGTGATAACTGCTGCAAAATTTACCTCCACGGGTGACACCACCAACTAACCCTAATAAGATGCAGAGTTGGGGTTCCCGTACAAAAACACACGAAAACACCACTACACCACATTCACAATGAACTGCCAGATCTGCGATGCGAACCAAAACCACGCGATAAGCCGCGGTAGCAGCAGCTATTTAATACCTGCCTCTTGCTGGTGATAAGCAGGACGACTACCTGCAGTAGGCAACGAAGCCCCGCACACAGCCACACCCGAAGAACAACCGACGCCATGGAGCTACTCATCATGCAGCTTGGGGCCCCAACAGGGCCACAACACCCACCGCCACCACCCCCAGGACCGCCACCACCCCCAGGACCGGGACCGGCACCCCCCCGGACCACCACAGAGGCAGCGCAGAGTGAGACAGCGGACCTACCAAAAATGCACTAGTCTCACAGACCTAACGCCCGAGGAAGTCATTGCCCACTACAGGCTCAAAAGGACAAGCATCCTCCGCATCATGACCCACATTGGCCCCAGGCTGACGGTCCCAACACAGCGGACAACCAACATCCCTCCGCAGACAAAGCTGCTGGCTGTGCTGCACACGTTGGCCTCTGGTACCTTCCAACCAACAACGGCCAGAGTCGGAGGAGTCTCACAGCCAGCCCTATCAAAGTTCCTCACACCTGTCCTGGATGCCATCATCAGCTTCATACCCCAGTACCTTCACTTCCCCAACACTGCGCAGGAACAGCTGGAGACCACGCATGGCTTCTACGCCATTGCTAGCTTCCCACACGTGCTGGGGGCCATTGACTGCACACATGTCCCACTTGTGCCCCCTGCGAACACTGCACACATCTACCGCAACAGAAAGCACACGCATTCCATCAATGTGCAGGCAATAGTGGACCACCGGGGAATGTTCACCAATGTCGTCGCAAACTACCCAGGCAGTGTGCACGATTCCTACATCTTCCGACAGTCCATCATCAACCAGTGCTTCCAGGATGGCATCTATGGAACTGGACTGCTCGTTGGTAAGTACCAAATCAACACACCACACACCTCAAACCCACCATCACACAACGCACAACTGTGGGAATGCACACGTGACCAAACCACATACAACATGTCAGTCAACATGCCCACCTACCAGACACGACAACACAACTCCATTGGGATACTGGGCTTCCCATGTACACAAGCCAGCCATATCATGGCACCACAGCCACACAACAGCTGAACATGTGGAGAGGCGGAAAGCAGGCATGTGCGAAGGACGCAAGTGACCCATGAATGGGAATGTACACAACGACAAGTGTGGCGTGAATGTGCTGGACAGACCTGGGTATGCAAACCACAGATATGTCCATGCAGACATTAACTGCTGGTGTCTGGGGAGTAGTGAACAGTGGACGCAACCATGTCACCTCAGGCTGTGGGGTTGATCGCGGAAATGTCACTCGCTGCGTCCACCCCTGTGTGCGTGAGTGTAGTGGGTTGGCCCGGATTACGCCAGGCCTGCGCAGGGGTGTGGATGAAAACACCGTTGCGCTGAGCGTGGTGCACTCCCGAAATGGCCAACGTCACTGCCAGGGTGGTGCCTCTCAGCCCGCCACGAGGCCGACGCCGTGAGCAGCGGGGCCTGCGAGCCTGTGCGCCTGCTGCACCCCAGGCCGCTGATACCCAGACCCGGCTTGCCTGCCCCAGCGCTCCAAGGCCGCACTGCTCACCTGCCGACACCGTCGTGTGTCAAAGAGGGCCCACCACGTGCAGGTGCTAGCTCCAAGACCCATGCCCGCGAGCTTGGCAGCCTCCTCAGACCATCGCTGTCCTCCGTGACACAGGGCCCAAGGAGTCCACATTCGTTGACATACCCCACCACTGCAGCCGGCCTACATTGCAGTCCAGTATGTCCCACATCTAGTACTGTGTCCTCATTCATCAATGGCAGAGTTCATGCCAGTGGACGCAGGGAGAGGAGTGAGAGACAGATGCGTTTCAGTCCAGTGGGAACACGGATCACCGTTACGGAGGAGGTCAACCACTCGCAAGGACTGACCTGGTGCCACTTACCCTGTGCGCCGTGAGACACCGTCAGCCCTCGGCCGAACATTGTTGGTGTCTGAGCCTGTGGCCTGGGGGTTGTCATCAGCAACTGGCAGGTACGGACTTGGTGTTTGGCATGAGTCTGTGGCATTCATATCCGCCATGTTGCCGGACACAGCTGGTATGTGCCCTCTGCACCATGCCCTGGGGGTACACCTCCCACTCTCGCCCGGGACACTCCGCGAAAACCACCCTTGATACATACAAGACCCTGCTCTGCCCTCATTACCCTACCCCAGTGTCCCGCAAGTCAGCGTCCTGTGGCGGTAGGCTCGTGTCGACCGCTGTGCATCTGGGGCCACTAACTCTGTGCAACTCAAGTCATGCTCCCTTGCTGTTCGTACATTGCATTCCTGAGTGCCTGATGACTGTTGAAGTTGTTGCCAGCACCAGCTACTCCCTGAGGGCTGGCCTACACACACCCCACACACAGCCAGCACAGGCGTCACTGGACTAGTGGGCCTGCCAACACATCATGCCGAACCAAGTATTGACTCTTATCTCTCTGCACTGTCACAGGTGATCAAGGATATGGACTCTGCCCTTGGATGATGACACCCCTCCGAGACCCGAACACCCGCCCCAGAGGCAGTACAATGCGGCCCACATACGCACCAGGGGCATCGTGGAACGCACATTTGGCGTGTGGAAGTCACGTTTCAGGTGGAAGGCTCCTGTACAGCTCAGACATCGTGTGCAAGATGATCGTTGCATGTTGTGTGTTGCACAACATCTGTGTACGCACCAATGCACCATGGATCCCGGTTCCAGAGGTACCTGACGATGATGAGGACGATGGGGCAGGTGGCCCACATGCCACTGCTGCTGCGGCAGGAATAGCCCGTAGGAACCCCCTCATTGCCAATTTCTTCTCCTGAGCACGTCACATTGTGGCCATCCTTGGCAATCATGGGACAGTACTAAATGTCCACAAGCATTGCATGTGTGAATAATAAATATTTGCAGGTTACAGGTTGTACTTGTACATTGTCATGTCACAGTTTCCTGTTGTGCCAGATTTGATTGGCCATGTTGTGCACATATGCGGCACAAGTTGTGTCCTGTGTTCTGTTGTGGTGGTGTTGCTGTTTGTACCAGGATGTTGTCAATGTCGAGGTGCACTTATTCTTCTGTGCGTATGCTGCACAGTGGGTGAGGCGCTCCGGCGGCTCTGATATGGCTGCCACTTCTCCCTTTCATGCGGTGTGCCTTTCAGTTCTGTGCTTCCACAGTGCTGAGATGTTGCAGACTTGGGTAACTTGTGCTCTTTGTCGAGTTGTGACTCTTGGGCATGGGTTGTCCGCAGATGTGTCGTTGACGTCAGGGGTTGTTTGTGCAGGTGGTTGTGTCCGAGTGTGACCTGCTCCTCCTTTCCGGTTGTGGTCCGCACTCAGCCACCTCAGTGTCGTGCCGTGTACATTGTCATGATGATTGGACTGCAGCCATGCTACTCGTCATGTGGTGTCTCTTGCATTGTCAGTGTGGCTGACGTATATGCATGTTTGCTGTGTTTCGCACGTGTGCATGTGTTGGTTGTGTGATTGTTGATGTGTTGGGTGGATGCCCCTTTGGGCACATGGTGTACGTGGGACTACTTGGTGTTTGTGTGTGTGCTGAAGTGTTCCCGTGGGATCAGGGACATGATCCTGAGTCATTGTGGGTGTGCAGTGTGCTCTGCTTAATTGTGCATGTGTGCCATTGTGCCCAGTTCCCCCCTTCCCCCCACTCCCTGGTCGGTACGTTGCTGTGGTGTCGGGTCATGTTGGGCAGTGTCCGGATCCGCAACTCCTGTCACCGTCTCCAGACTGATGGCTGTGGCCACCATCTTCCCCATGTCATTCAGCTCCTGGTATCCTGCTGGCCCCCCTCCTCCGAAGTGCGTTGCTGCTTTCGTGTTGGCAGCGTGTTTCTGCTTGGTTTTGCCATTCACATCAATCCAGCGCCTCTTGTCCTCTTCCATTGTCCTCCTCGGCGCTGCGACGGCATTCACATGGTCCAAGATGGTGTGCCATCTTTGCCTCTTTGTTGCCAATGACACGTTGGAGGTGACGTGCAGTTGGTGGTGGTGTTCTATCTCATCCGTGCCGATGATCGTGTTTTCATGCAGCCTATAGCCCGTCTTCCTCTTCTCATTGCCCTTCCACGTGCCCTGGATTCCTGGGTGTTCCTCCATGGGGATTGTGGGGTTCATGTTGTCCTCTGCAGTCGGTCAGGGTGCATCCGTGGTACTCTGCAGTTCATTTCCTTTTTGGTGGCATTTTCCGTGGGCTGTTCTTGTGCTTTTTCCCGCATTACGCGTGGGTATTGCTGGCCTCTTGCCGGTTATCACTGTTTTCTTGTCGCGTTTGGGGCCATCGTGTCTTTTTACGCGTTGGGTTTGTGTTTTTATCGCCGTTACGGTGGTTCTATCGTGGACATTGGCCTTGTTTTCGGAAGACTATCGCATGGTACCGCCGTGTTGTGAATTCCAGGTTAACACAGGGTTATTTTCCCGCGATGGACTGCGATGTGCAAAGTTGCGTTAACATTTTTTGGAGATGTTTAGCGCACGTTCTTGTGAATATCCCCCTGAGAGTCTGTAACTCTACAAATGCACTTCTGGGGTTATATCACGATTCTATGTCATGAGGACACCAGGGCCTAGATTTAAAATAAAGTCACACAACACCACAACCATGCTGTGCTGCATTGCATGACAGGGAGAGAGCAGAAATGTACCAGATTCACAAAGATATGGTGCATTTTGTAATCTCCCTGTGCTAGTGCATTGTGTGCTGCCTAGTGCCAAGGCAGGCACCCGTAACGCCAAGCTGCAAGGGTGCAAGAATTACAAGGAAGATTATTTATGTGAAAGAAGGGATACTTTACTGCACATAAACAATTTTTAAAGGCATATTCCTCTTTCAATGTGTGCTGCAGAATGCAGAACACATGGAAACAGTAAGTGACAAGGAGAAATAAAGATATTTCTCCTCCTTACACCTGGGAGGCCCTTTTGACATGATCCCCCATTTACTGACCTTAGTAATTCTGGGACTACATCAAAATCCATGGACGGGTGCATGGGAAAGCCCATACCCCACCCATGGAATGCCTCCATAATGCAGGGTAAAGCAAGACAGTGATATGGGCTGCCTTGCGTTACTCTGGAATTACTAAACCACACAGAGCCCCGCACAGTGGCTTTGCGTGGCTTAGTAAAGCCCATTTAAGCACTTAGTAAATCTGGTCCCTTGTGTTTTCAATCCTAGACTTCCCTTTACAACTGTAATGCATTCTGTGCCATGTAGATTCCGTTTAGGTCTATTGATCCTATTCAGCTGTCCCTCCTGGAAACAATGATTTGAGAAAAGAAAACTCTGGGCAGGAAAAGTTAAGTATTTCTAACTTGGTGCACATGGTTACCCTATCCACCATGTTCCTGATCTGCAACACCCCATGCTGTCCCATCACTCATACATGGCAGAGGAACACTTCAATTTTGACCCGTGGCACTCACACATATTGCAGAACTGAGGGCCAACCATACCCCTGCCGATGCACTTCAATTTAGATCTGATTTGTATTCACACAGAGAAATCAATTATAACAGTTTTTAGTAATGATCTAGCCAGTGCTTAATTTGAGCCGGGGCTTTCCGGTGCTAAGCACCGGCACTTAATTGGTTTCCGGTGCTCGGCACCGGCACCTAATTGTCAACACCCTATATAGAACAGTCTACCACAGGGTGGCGCTGCTCATCTAATTTAGAGATGAGCAGAACCACGGTTGTTTAGGAATACAATATACATTAAAATGGCAAATACCTGCCTCCCCAGCCATTCCTTTAGCTTTGGGGACCTGGAATAATCTGAACTGTCGCATTTACATGAGATAGAGATGGTTAGTAGTTGTTTTGGCAGGAATGACAAGGGCGATGGGTGGTGCAAGCTGCAGTGGCCTCCCGGTCAGAGCCCTGGCACTTAATATTTTACAAATTAAGCACTGGATCTAGCTAAACACGCGTCTTTTTGCCAATACGTGCACATGTTCTCTGCACGCATAGCCTGCAGCACTTAGCTTTCCCACCCGCTCAGAATAAGGATAATGATGTCCTTTCACGCTGAGCCGCAGGTGTAAGTGCATTAAGGCTTTGCAAGCAGAAACTAGAAATGTTATATTTTAACCCACAGGCCCTAAAACTCATTTGACTAGTGCCAGGCAAGCACCTGTTTTCTTTTCATATTAGAAGCTGAAACAAAAAAGGTCAGGGCCAGAGCGGCCTTTTTATATGTTTCTTTTTTAAATACATTTGTCTTCTACTGCCCGGCTGTGTGGAGGCACAGCGTGGGTCCTTGTAAAGAGGAAGCCCAGGCCCTGGATTTAAGTGCTCTCAAAATCAGCAACATCATGCCTCAGTGTTCTCAAAGCCACGAGGAGGGACTTTGTGAGTACTGTGAATGATAAACAGAGCTGTTTCCCCTTTATTCCTAGCCCTGCTCTGCAGTTTCTGAGGCCAGGGGTTACAAGGGTGGTGCTAGGAGTAGCAAAGGGCAAACCAAATGTAGCAGATGCTACCTCTAGCGAACCTTAAATGATACCCAGGCTTTATGCATCACCATTATAGTAAAAGCACATGCAAATACCTGAACGATTAAGAAAAGTGTGGTAAGTAGGCAAGGGGCAAAAGATTTTCTGTGGAAGGCACATTCAACATGGATAAGATTGCCAATTTCAAATCAAAAACTAGAAAAATCAAAAAGCGAAATTTCAGCTGACCAAAGGAAGGCATTTCTGAATTAATATTAGGAAGCCCTCAAACACCAAATATAATCCCAAATAATGGGCCTTAAAGGTACTGAGGAAAAGCTAAAATGCCATATCAGCAATATAAAGTATAGATTCAGAACCTGCACTCCCAAAGCCTTGTCTCCCCTATTCCTTTTTACCCATGTTTCGAAGGAGGAAGTGAAGTAAGATTGGGGTAGCTAATCAAGGAAATCCTCATCACTACCAGCAAAGAGCAAACTTAGATGGTGTCCTGTGGGGTGCACCAGGAAGCAGGTATGTGGAGCAGCACAGTGAGCATAAGGACAGAATGAGAAGCTGTCACTAGGATGCCGTATTAATCTCCTCCTGTTAGGGTATGGGTAGCACCTCCAACCCTGCAAACAGTGATTGGTGCAGACAAGCGTCTAGCTTCACTGTTACTCATGATAGCCTCAGAAAAATAGCAAACAGGAGGGTAAGGAGCAGGGTGTGGATAGATAGTTCTAGTAGGTGGGAACCTTCCACAGGTATAAGCATGGGGAAAGGGTCAAGATTCCACAGATGAAGTCCCTCCTTTCTTACCCTTACATAACTACCTGGGTGAGGGGGGTGGGGTAAAGGGCATCGTCCACACCCTGTTGTTACTGTCTGATCTCCATAAGATTACCAAGATTAATGAAGATCCCGCAACTTTTAAGAAAAAACTTCTGACTATCCCTGAATGTCCCTAATGGTTTGACCTCAATCATCTGCTGAGAGGTATAATGCCTCCAGAAGGTAGGGACCAATTGATATTGAAAGCCAATTTGCCCTAACAGTTCCTTAAGGACATTGCTGCTTTAGTGCCAATAGACGAAACTCTCATCAACGCAGTAATGATAATATGTCCAACAACAATGGAATGTACAAAAATAAATAATTGTAAACAACATGAAGGGCAAGTGCCCACTGACCAGTTAGGCAGATTGTAAGATATCTTTGATCAACATTCTGGCACTGAAAATGCTTCTGAACCTGTAGGGGCTGCTTGAATTCAAACGCGTCTCCTTAAAACTCAGGACAAGGTGTGCCTCATCTGTGTGGTTTTGCAAACTGATGGCTTGGCAGAATTAGTTGCAGTAGCAGGTCATTGTTTGGTTACCTATAAACTACAAAAAAACGAATAATGTTCCTTCAGGTTCAATCATTGCAGCATGCAGCAGGGTTGAATGGGATTGGGAGACGGTAGGAGAAGGGGATAAGGGAGGGCGAGGATGGGCTTACCCCACCAAGTATTTGTCCTGTTTCAGTTGCGGCCAATAAGTCACTGGAGAAGTTACAATGCCAGGCTAAGGCGTTCATAAGCAGCTCACATAGCCCAGATGTCCCTCTTCTCTTCTTCCTCCCTCTCCACAGCGATTAACCCAATTTGTGTGACAGCCTGAGTGAAGCTGACTGCTGCATGAACATCTGAACCCCAGTAAACTAAAACAGGTTCAAACATCCACTGTTATCAGTGGAGGGTCCATTCCTTGTATTATTAATACTAATGCCAAGTTCTCTGCCCTGGATATTTCTGATTTATTTTCCCTTCCTCTCTCAGGCCAAACGATTCATATAGCTGGCATTTCTAGCCCAAGGGTACGTACAATGCTACCAGCCACATTACTGTATTGTTAGGTCCTATTTCTGAGCCTGATACCTGCCTACTCAGTCCCTCTTCAACTCTTTCCCTTCTAAGTGCTAACGTTAGTGTTTATTTAGATGTGCCTGAAGGAAATTAAAATGCTATTTTAAATTTGCTGACTGAATTTCGTTACTGTGACAGGTTGAAGGTCCAGTGCCAATAGAGGATTTGTCTGCTATTTTACAGCAGGTTTTTGTTTCCCTTTGGTCCGAACATGATAGCGAATTGGAATGCATTCTCACTGTTGACCCCTTTAGGTATATCTGCTTGAACCCTATGAAGCAATGTCCTTGTATGCACCAACATCTCTTCTAATCAGAACATGTAGAAGACATTGGTCCTAATATATTTGCAGTTAAACCAATGCGTTCTTGTCTGCACAAATGTAGAGTCTGTCCTAAACATAGGAACTAAGGGGCATATTATCAAGGGCTGGCGATAACATTATCGCCGCTTTAGCGTCCGTTTTCGTGCGAAAAGCAGCGATAATATTATCGCTTTATTAACAAGGACACGCTAGCGCGTGTTTCCTTGCCTTAGCGCCTGTTGTCAGCACGCCTCACATCGCATCGTTAATGAGATGCAAAGGAGGCATGCCTGACAAAACTCCATGGTAAAATATCGCTAACCCAGCTTCGCGGTATCATCAACGAGGGGTAGCGATATTTGAAATCGAGTTAACTATGCCTTAACGCTGGAATTTAACGTCTGTTAAATTCCAGACTAAGGCATACCTAACATGGGGGGTGGATTGTGTGGCTAAGACCACCGGCCCTATCATCAAGGATATCGCCGTTTTCCATGGAACATCGCTGGAAAACTAGCGATGCTCCATGGAAAACACCGCTATCGCTGGAATAATTATCGCCATTGCCCTAAGCATTGTTAATACAGCGCTAGCATGGCGATAATTTCCAGCGATAGCCGGCGATAACAAATCTCACGCTAAGCGCGGCCAGCGATAATTATCGCTGCCGCTTGATAATATGCCCCCAAGACTCTGAAATCCATTTTTACTATAACTAAATGGAAAGTTGGGTTGGGCTGTAGTATATCTGTGACACCATCTTCAGGATTGAAAATTCACATGAAGATCCAGGACCCCTCTAAAACCATTTATACAAAAACACAAATCAGAACGACTAGAGCTGATGAAGGTAGTGTTAAAGACATGCATCCGGAATGAGGTGATCTTGGTGTGTATTGAAAACTCGTTTAAATAGGTCATCATCATCAATTATCTAATTCTATAACGTAAAGTAATGTAGTTTAGCCAAGTTATTAATCCTTGTTTTTTGATAAAGCAGAAATCTTAAATAATAAACTAAAATTATCCCTTCAAGAAGTCATAAATGTTTTAAATCAAAGAGAATATCATGGCTTACTGGTCGGTGAGTGAATTTAAGCCTTGAAATAATGAATATCTACAAACTTGAAGAAAGAATTCTGTAATTGTCACACAAGAAGCATTGTTTCTATATTGGCTTGCTAAATGTGATTATTTAAAAGTTATTATACTTTAATTGTATTAGATTTTAACTGGAGGCATTCAGTAGATTTCCAACGCTGTCCTATAAAAAGCAAACTGTGTGATTAGAACTAATTACCGGGGTTGAGGTGGTTTTATCAAAGATAATTCCTTATGAATCATGACCTCAGTATCTTCAAATGGAAAGTTAATCAATGTAAATTCAGGGGCAAATTTACAAGCCCCTTGCGCCACCGGTGCGTCACTTTTTGTGACGTACTCGTGGCGCATTTTACTGCTCCATATTTACAAGGACAGGAAAAGCCACCCTGCGTGACTTTTCCTGTCCTTGTAAATATGCCCCCTTTACACGCAGCACTTTGCGTGAAAGGGGCGTTCCATGGGTTTTGCTGTGGGTGTTCCCACGCAACACCCATGGAACCAGACACATTTCCAGATTTACGAGGAATCGTAAATCTGGAAATGCGTGTGAATGCTAAGCCTCACCAGGGGAGGCGTAGGGAGGCGCAACGAAGAGAAATGTATTAATTTATCCTCTTTTTTTTTTTCAGTTTCTATGCGTGCTGCATTCTGCAGCACACATAGAAAGAGGAAATCCCCTCTAATGATTGTTTTTGTTCAGGAAGGGTTCCCTTCCTGCACATAAACAATCATTGAAACAATGCCGTTTTTCAGCTTCTATGTGTGCTGCGCATTTCAGATTGTATTTGTGCAGAAAGGGAACCCTTCCTGAACAAAAATAATCTCCCCACGACGCAGGCATCCTTGCACCATGGTGCAAGGGTGCCTGCGATGGCGCATGGCAGCAGTTTGTGCACCAGCGCAGGTGGAAGCACAGAGATGCGACATATTGTTGTAAATATGCCGCATCCCTGTGCTTTGAAAGTGACTCAGTGCGGCGCAGCCAAATGACTTGCAGCACGCACTGAGTCACTTTCATTGTAAATCTGCCCTGCAGTGTTTATCAAGAGGAACATGTGAAGTTCTCGGGAAATTTAAAAAAAAATACATTAGAGGCACAGCGTATTTAAAACCTATTTGCCTCTTGTGTTCATAATACAGGACCAGTCTTATCCATTACATACAGGACTAGTCTTTTCACACACCTGGTCGGAACCTTCTTTTTACAGGATGTTCCTATTGTGAATCAATGATTTATAGCTTAATGAGAAGAGCTCATTCTCAACTTAAGCTGCATATCAACATATGTGTAATTCAAGTATTATCTGCGCTCACGATTACAGTGTCAAGACCATGTAACTCTATCGATACACATGGTTAGACACCATCTATTCAAAGAACCATGACAATCGGAGAAGACACTGTGGGGCGTATTCACAAGGAAGTGGCGAAGTGAGGCGTTAGCCGTCATGGCTTAACGCCTCACTTCGCCACTTCAGAAACGCAAGGCTGCACCATATTCACAAGGATATGGTGCAGCCTTGCGTTTCCCCCTGCGCTGGCGCTAAGTGTAACAGCTTAGCGCCAACGCAGGCACCCTTGCACCATGGTGCAAGGGTGTCTGTGTGCAAGGGAAGATTGTGTATGTACAGGAAGGTCCCCCTTCCTGCACATAAACAATCTTGAAATGCCGTTTTGTGACTTCTATGTGTGCAGCTTAATGCAGCACACACAGAAGTTGCAAAACGGCATTTTCAAAAAATGATTGTTTAAGTGCACGAAAGGGGTCCTTCCAGTACATACACAATCATTGGCCTTTTGCTGTTTTCATGTGTGCTGCACAACGCAGCACACATGAAAACAGCAAAAACGAGAAGAAATTAAACATTTCTCCTCGCTTCGCCAGGTTAAGACCAGGTTTTCCCTGGTCTTAATTCTGGCGCTGCCTCCTATTTACGCTGCTCTTGTGAATAGGAGGAGCGTCAGAAGCAATGGGTGTTGCGGTGGAACGCCCACAGCAACACCCATTGCCCTCCCCTTTCACGCTAAGTATAGCCTGAAAGGGTGCCTTATTCACAAGGCAGCGTGGCTTAACGCTGCCTTGTAAATAAGGTGAAGCCCCTATCGCCACAGGAACGTCGAAAAAAGTGACGTTCCTGTGGCGATAGGGGCTTGTGAATATGCCCCTGTGTTGGTTGTCAAATAAAGTTTCTCAATGTTAATCAAGGTACAAGATGTCTTTGAATAAAAGCACGGTAGACTAAAAAACGGATCATGGGTTTAATTTTAAAGTTATCCCCAACATTTAGTTTGAGCATGGATAAATATTGTGGGGCTTATTTATGAAAAGTGACGCATCGCTGCTTGAAAACAGCGATGCGTCACTTTTCATTGCGCCCTCCTTGTGACACCAATGATGCGTCATATTTACAGTATGACGCATCATGTCGCAAGGAGTTACAGATACGTCAGTATTTCTGACGTATCTGTAGGCGCAAAAATGACGCATTGCTGGAGTGTGTCATAAAAGTGACGCAACTCCAGCAATGTGTCCTTTCACATGGGGCAAGCCCCATGTGAAAGGGCCTGCGTCAGTCTTACGCCTGCCATGAGGCAGGCGTAAGATATTGACGCATTAGGGTCAAAGAAATGGCGCAGTGAAACCTTATAGATTTTACTGCGTCACTTCTACGGCCCTTTCTTGCGTCGGAACGCCCCCCCTGCATACATTATACCTGGCACAGGTATAATGTGGCGCAGGGGTTTACAAAGTGACGCATCTACCTAGATGCGTCACTTTGTAAATATGACGCACCATGGCGCATTTTTTACACTGCTGGTGCGTCACAAAAAGTGACGCACCGGCAGCGTAAAAGTGATGCAAAGGCTCATAAATAAGCCCCTTAGAGGTCAAAACTTCTTACTTCTCATCAATAGTAGCCGCGGCGTCTCTCAGCAGTCTTGCCTGGCATTCAACTACAGTTCAAAGCCGTCGGGTGTGACCAAAGTGACGTGATTAATATAATCCTTTACAATTGGGCTATTTTGCACTTGGCCATCTTGGAAGTGTGTGAAGGATACGAACGGTGTTGCTTATATGAGTTTGGAGTACTGAAAGAGGCTAACCAAAGTATAACTAAATTAACTCACATTATAAGGTGATCACAGAAAATAATTTATTTCAATTGTGAGTGATTCAAAAACAAGTCGGACATATTTCCTTTTTTGTTATCTCATACAGCAAAGAAAGCCGATCAGCTGCATAACCAAAGTATTGTTTCATTAATTGGAGTTGGAAGGTTTTTAACGTGCACTTAGAGTTGTGCAACTTAATATGGCTCTCAAACAAAAAGGTAAAACATGATAGTCCTTGTTTCTCTCTCAGTCAACTAATATCCTGTTAGAAGCAAAAATGTTAAAGACCCCAGTTACCGGTATGTAAACAAGAAAATGTGCAGTTTTTTGTGCATTTCATTAGAGAAAATGATAGAAAATAGAGACAAAATACAAAGTCTTTCCACAATAAATAATCTGAGAATCAATTGTTGAAACAATAGCAATTGTTATCACAATTATATACAATATGTACAGACATAGCAAATACCTATTAATGCATACAAAAAATGTGTAGACTTTTCGCCCACTGTCTCACAGAATATCAGGAAGTTGGCACTATTTCATTCTTTATATAAGGACATAGCCAAACTATTCCTATAGAGAACATAAACAGTCCATAGTAATTCTCCTACATTTGTCTTCCCACCAAGGTCAAACATGCACAATAATGTGAAACAACATTGGATGAGTTATCAATGTCAAAGGGTCACAGATCTAAAGACTCATTTCACTTTGCTCACAGAAATATCCTATAGTTTGTTACATCAGGATATATTGATAGTCAGACTTTCAATCTTTTTTCCAATAAGGACAAATCCCAACTATCCATGTAGAGAATATAAACAGTCCACAGTGATTGTCCACCCTCTGTCTTATCATGAAGGTCTAACATGCTCAGTAATGTGAAAAGGCCATTAGTGGAATTTTTAATGTCAAAGGGTCATAGATCTATCGACCTTTTTCACAGAAATATCCTATAGTTTGTTACATAAGGATATTTTGGTGGTCAAACTAGTATACATTAGGGGGCATATGTACAAGGACTGGCGATAACTATCGCTAACGCTAGGTAGCGGCAGTTTTGATATCGCCGCTTACCGCTGAAAACTATCGCCATGTTAGCGGCGTATTTACAAGCCATTGCTACATGGCGATAGTATCAGGGATCTGCGGTGAAAACTGCCGCTAACATTAGCGCGATGGCGATAGGAATTCCGGCGTTAGCGGGCCAAAACTACCGATAGGCTCATTAGCGGCAAAAAAAACTCACGTTAGTCAGCCCAACGTGAGTTTTTTTGCCTCTAATGCAAAAAATAGCCTATCTGCAACCTCCAATAGAAAATAAGCATAAAAACCAAAAAAATGCAGAATGTAGCAGCCAGGGCCAAGTGCAGCACACATCAACAACCCCTGCAAGCCACCCAACATCCAGGATGACCAGGATGAGAGCCTGGATGCCTCGCTGGACCTGCGTCTGGAGCCTGGATGCCTCACTGGACCTGCGTTTGGAGCCTGGATGCCTCGCTGGACCTGCGTCTGGAGCCTGGATGCCTCGCTGGACCTGCATTTGGAGCCTGGATGCCTCGCTGGACCTGCGTCTGGAGCCTGGATGCCTCGCTGGGCCTGCGTCTGGAGCCTGGAGTTGTATGCGGAGGAGCTGTGGAGTCGATGAGCCGTGGTGGTAGACATTGAGGCTCGACGATCACCCGTACCTGCTGGTGAAGTCTGTCAGGTCGCATGGAGACACGTTGCTGACCTGTGTGAGAAGACCACCTTGCGCCCCTTGGAGCTGTTAATGGTAGAGGCGCTCGGCGCACCAACATAGAGAGGTCTGCATCGCATACTACGATCCACCACTCCACCGGGGTGCACGGAGGGGATTACCAACGGTGGGTGCCGCCTCTCTGCATCACAGGCCGGATGATGTTGGGCTGGCCGGACGCTGTTGAGGGTGAGGCCCCTGAGCTGCGCCAAACTTGTGTGGTGGGAGCGCTGCAACTTCACGCCTAAGGGGGCCCTGCTGCATCAGCTGCATCGGGAGGTTCACCAGCGGACTTGGCGGCGATTGCTGTACCCAGGCTTGTGAAATCACACCTGGCTGAGGCTCCTGCTGGCTGAGTCATAGATTTGGGGAGAGTGCAGCGGATTGTGCCACGGTGTCAATGTCCAGGTAAGGAGAAGGTGGGACGCGTAGCGCAGGAGGCCTGGGGGTCGAGTCACCCAGGCCTAGCACACGCAGATGACGCACCCCCAGTGGCGGCTCATCCGCTATGGCGGAAGAGTGTCGCCCCACTGCTTTCAAGCAGTGCAAGAAGAGGAAAAATCATCACATGAAGATAACTTCCTGATGTAATCGTGCTATGTTTCCTTTGCGGGCGGGAGGGTGGGTAGGGCTGCTCCACTCACGGAGCAGGGCAGGGGCAGATTGGCATGCCCACTCAAGTGCGCAATGACTGTTTGGTCAGCCCGCTCAGGCTGCCCAAAGCAGTCATGCGCACTTCCCTGTTCGCAATGCAGGCTGCATTACAGCCTGCATGGAGAACATGCCCACCCCTCCAGCCCCCGGCTGCATGCCTTGTCCCGGCGCCAATGACCAATACCAACGCCGCATCGCAGTGTTGTGATTGGTTCAGGGGAGGGAGCCTGGCTGCCTACTTACTGTTCCTGGAAGCAGACTCAGGAGAGCAGGAGCAACAAAAACACGGGAACCGGCATCAAGAAAGATTTCCCTTATTTAAATATTACCCCTGCGTCCACGCCCCATCCAGTGTTCTTACTGGCTTTTCCCACCTCCCAGCTGTCCAGTCCCCCCCGCAGCCCTTCTCAATGGCGGCCGCTGTGCGGTCATGCGCAGCGGGCTTACCACTGGTGTGCCAAAGGTAGATATGAAGTTACGACGCATACCATTACATCGCATTCCATTACAATGCATACTAATACTAGGCATATTGCAACAGTAGGGAAGGTGTTGCATAGTGGAGATGTAAAAATTACTATTCCCACTTCAGTGAGTGCAACCCTAAAACTAACCATTGCACCCCAAAGCAAACCGTGGACCCTAAAATTCATCTGTGAGCCCCCAAAACACACCCTAAAAATCATATTTGACCCAAATGCACACCCCAAATTTCATATTTGACCCAAATGCACACACCAAATTTCATAATTGACCCCAAAACACACCTAAATTGTCAAAATTGCCCCCAAAACACACCTGAATTTCAAGAATTGACCCCAAAGCACACCCCAAATTTCATCTCCAACACACGAAACCTATACCCACCCTAAAACTTAAAAATACCCCATTACTGACCTCACAATGCGTTGCAATGGAATGCGATGTAAAGGCACCTGCGTGGTTGGAGTAGCGTTGTAAAGGCATTACGATGTAATGCCTGCATTGTAATGGACGTCTCCCGTGCCAAAGGCAAGCCATAGGCAAGCCCGTCTGCATCCGTCTGCCCCTGGACCGCCCTCAGCACCAAGGACCCTTCCTCTCGGACACTCCACCGCTACGACGCCAGCACCCTCCTCGCCATCAACGCTGGACACCACATCGCCTGCCAGGACCAACTTCTGCTCCGGACCGGACTTCGCCATCGCCATCACTGACAGCTTCTGAATCACCCGCAAGGACCACCCCGACCGTCCAGGAGGAGGCATTGCCATCACCTACAGAAGCACACTCCGACTGACCACACACTCTAATGACCCAACGGTGACCATGGAGCACCTCAACTCCCAGATCCGGACCAACCCCAAGCCCATCCTCTGTGACACCCTCATCTGCAGGCCCCCCAGGCCATGGCCCCCCATTCTCCGATACCATTGTAGACCTCCTTGCACCCCAGGCTCTCCCATCCACCGACAACATCCTACTCGCTGAACTCAAGTTCCACCTGGACAACCCCAGTGACCAGAACACCACCCCCTCCTGGGGAAGCTCACCAACATCAGACTCAAGCAGCTAGTCACCGCAGCAAGCCACATAGCAGGACACACGATCAAGCACATCTCCTCCGCCAGCGGGAACTTCAACTACAGTCACACCACCGGACTTTCCTGGACTGACCATCATTGTATACATCACGTCTTCACCATGCCCACCGTACACCACCGCCATCATCACCCCCCCACGCAGCTGGATCAAGGCCACTGAAGAATGTCTCATCAACTCCCTCCGCACCACCACTCCACAAACGCTTACAGACGATAACACCGCAGTGCGCAACCGCCACCGATGGATCTCCAACTGCGCCGACACCCTGGCACCCCTCAAGAATGGACCAGGCAAAACTAGCACACCGTAGCGCCGTATTTGTAAAGTGACGTATGTAGGCATATGCATGACTTTGTGAAGCCCTGTGCCACATCATACCTGCATCAGGTATGATGTACGCAGGGTGTGTGTTCCCACGCGACAAGGCCTCATAGGAGTGGCACAGTGAAATCCCTCAGATTTCACTGCGACTATTGTAGGACGGCACTGCGTCAGTACCTTACGTCTGCCTGATGGCAGGCGTAAGGGTGACGCAGTGCCACAGGGATAGGCTGGCCCCATGCATTGCTGGAGTTGCGTCATGCTTGTGACACAACAGCAGCAATGCGTGACATTAACGCAGACAGATACATCAGGATTCCAGACGTATCTGTCATTACTTGTGTCATGGAGTGCTGTCCAGTGAAAACAGCGCATCCATGGAGTCGCAAGAAGGGCGTAGTGAGAAGTGTTGCGACACTGTCTTGTCGCAGCACTGCAACACTTTTCATGAGTGAGGCCCGGGAATGCGCACTATCTTATTGATGGTGCGCATTCCTGCCCTGTAGTTTTGTCGCAGGGCAGCGCAGCAACATTGCTTGCAGCGCTGTCCAGCACCAAAACCTGCTGACATGAGGCCCCAAGTGCTATCTCCATTTTTAAGACCAGCTATTTTCTGGTCTTAAGTCCCAGCCGCTAACAGGCTTTAGCGGCTGTTTTTTTAAAGTATCGCAGGTCCGGACAATCATTGTAAATATCGCGAAGTGGGGTTAGCGTGCGTTTTCGCACGGGAACGCCTACCTTGTATATCATTAGCGATAGTTATCGCTAACATAGGTGGCGATGCTGGAAACGGCCGGTATCGCCAGAAATCTGTCTCTAACGGCTGTTAGAAACAGCTTGTTAATAGGGTGATAAAAATATTGCCGCATTAGCGGCAGAAAAGTGCAGCTAACGCGGCGTTAACTCCTTGTACATATGCCCCTAGGTGTTTAACAAATAGTGGCTAAAATCTGCCATTCAACAGCTGCATTCAGACCAATGTTTATGCTGTCAGCTTTACAAATCCAGCGGTTCTCTTTGATTGTCAGCATGCAATCTATGTTTGTAGAACTCTTTGATTGATTCACAACATCTATTACCTACCATGTCATTTCTTTTACTGAATGTCTATATTGTATATAATTTTCAACTAGTGGAGCATGTTCAACCTTGCATCTAATCCAAGATTGATGTTGTACTATGCGTTTTCTCATCAGTTGAGTTGTTTTACCAATATATGGCCGTCCTCAAGGGATTCAATGCTGTATATAAGATTGTTTGTATTGCAATTTGTAAAAATATTTGATGTAAAATTGCTGCCCATTAATGTTAAAGCTCTTTGCAATTTTGGTTGTGTTACATACAACACAATTGTTGCATTTGTAGTGGCCAACCACAAGCGTGTGATGAAGCATTTGTTGGATTGTTGATGAGGTGGGTCCTCATATGCTAGAACTAATCTGTTCATAAGGTTGTATCCTCTCTTTAAAGCAATGAGTGGTTTTCCTTGAATTTTGAAACATCTTTTAATAGACTCCAGTGTTTGCATATTATTTTCTTAATCTTGTTGGACAAGCTGCCAAATGTTGAAACATATACTAGCCGTGATTCTGTTGGTCTTTCCTTGATCTCTAAGAGGTCCTCCCGAATAATGTGCCATGCATGTTTCCTTGATTTTCTCAAATGTTTAGAGGGGTACCCTCAGGCTTTCGGTTTCACTTTTAGTTTCTGTGGATTCATCTTTTTTGTGTAGCAATTTCTTCATAAACACAAAAATTTAGAAAATGGTAAATTGTCTTTTAAACCCTATCGTAATTTAAAAGTGTGTTTCTAGCTGTTCGTTTTGTGCATAAGGTGGTGTAACGTTTCTTGTTTTCTGTTTTCATGTAATATCCCAAAAATTCATGCTTAAGTTGTTGGACTCAATTGTGAAATTCAGGTTTGGGTTAAGTCTGTTGATCAATTCATGGGAGTTGAGAAGACTTGCTGTGTCTCCTTTCCATATCAATAACATTTCGTCAATGTATCTCATCCATTTACTTATATGTAGTTTGTATGGATTATCAATACATTCAATGAGCTTTGTCTCAAAGTTGACCACATAAATATTTGCTATGTCTTGGGCAAAAACTGACCTGGTCATAAAATTGGTTCTCAAAGAGAAAAAATTCTTGCACAGTGCCAAATCCATACATTCTAGAATGAATGAAGTGGGGACATTATGTGGTTGCAGTCTGGTTTCCAGGAGTTTTTCTAGCTGGTTCTGAAACTCTTGTTGAGGTATGTTTGTATACAAACTTGCTATATCCATGCAATTTCCACTGTAGGATCAACTGGATGATTCTCTATTGAGTTGATAAATGCTGTAGTACATCTGATGTAAGTCGGATTTTTGATAGAAAAAGGTTTAATGAAGAAATCTGCATATTGCACCATTGCATCCTGAGAGATTTGGACGATCCAGAGGGCTTATTGAGTTTTTATAAACTTTTGGAAAGATGTATATTGCCGGGAAAATTGGGTCTGTGTTAATCAAAAAAGCAGATTCTTTCTCACTTAACCTTCCTTCTTTGAAGCCCTTTTTGTCTAAATTAAGGATTTTTCTACTGAGTTCCCCAGTGGGATTGTTTGGGAGTTGTCTGTAATGTTCTGGAACTTCAAGTTGTTTAAGTAGCTCTTCCCTGTATGAGGCCTTGCCCAAAAGAACAAAGAACAATTTCCCCACCCTTATCAGCTAGTTTTATGATTATTTCAGATAATGTCTGATGAAGGACTCTGTGTTGGTCTTTGGAAAAATGAATTTACGGGGCATATTTACAAGGAAGTGGTGGAGCACGGCGTTAGCCTCCTTGGCTCAACGCCGCTCTCCGCCACTTCTGAAACGCAGGGCTGCACCATATTTACAAGGATACGGTGCAGCCCTGCGATTCCCCATACACTGGCGCTAATTTAGACACCTAGCGCCAACGCAGACACCCTTGCACCATAGTACAAGGGTACCTGCGTTGCAGGGGAAGATTGTTTACGTGCAGGACGGTGTCCCTGCCTGCACATAAACAAACTGAAATGGCGTTGGAACTTCTATGTGTGCTGCTTACTGCAGCACACATAGAAGTTGCAAAATGTCATTTTTTAAAATGTTTATGACTGTTTATGTGCAGGAAGGGACACCTTCCTGCACATAAACAAACAATGGCCTTTTGCTGTTTCTATGTGTGCTGCACAACGCAGCACACATAGAAACAGCAAAAATAAGGAGAAATTAAACATTTCTCCTCGTTGCGCCAGGGTAAGACCGTGTTTTCACTGGTCTTAATTTTGGTGCTGCCCCATATTTAGACCACCCTTGTAAATATGAGGCAGTGCCAAAATCAGTGGGTGTTGCGGTGGAACGCCCACCACAACACTAGTTGCCTGCCCCTTACCCGCTACTTATAGAGTGAAAGGGTGCCTTACTTACAAGGCAGCGTTAAGCTACTTTAAGTGGCTTAACGGTGCCTTGTAAGTAAGGCAAAGCTCTCATTGCCACCACCACATCAGAAAAAGTGACGTTGTGGTGGCGTTAGAGGCTTGTACATATGTCCCTGAGTATGGTGTGGATTTTTTAAAAGATTATCAATCGCAGTTAAGATGGCATTTTCAAAAGTCATAATTTCCTTCAGTATCATGTTGTTAGAAGGGCAAAAGGTAGATACATGGACAGTTGGCATTTTCCTGCCCTATCTCTTTTGTGCCTGCAGCCTTTTCCTGTGTCAAATAACTGGGTGAGGTTGGCAGTTGGACTTTTTTTTATTCCTCTCAGACAGCCACAGAATAGAGGGATTAGGTGTGCCTAGATGGGCCAACATTGGTAGGATGGGGGAAAGAGCTGGGCACAGCCCCACTTACAGGTCAATAGACTGTGCCCTGCCTTCACACAAAGGACTAAATACTACCTCATTGCTCATTTAGGCAGACAGGAGCCAGGGCAAGTGAAGCACTTCAAAGGGAATTCTCAAAAAACTTCTCCTACTTCAAAGAAGGCACCACATATAAATAAAATAGGGCCCTCAGACCCACTCTTCAGTTCTCTTTCTGGACTTGTGGAAGAGCTCTCAGAGGAATGGCTGCTGCTGCGGGCTGCTGTGTACTTCAGAGTACTGCTTTGGTGCACCTGGAAGGATGGGTCTGCTGCATAAAAAGTGCCTTGAACCCTCAGAGTCCTGCCTGATCCTTGAGCCCTGTTCCCCTTCTTGAACCTTGGACTACCAGAGTGACTCCAAGTGCTAGTTGGAAGGCCTCCTAATCAGAGCCTCAGGTACAGAAAAGGCTCCAACCATCTTGAACCTACAGCTAGAACCAGCCCGAGTGAGTCCCAACCCTCCTAGTGGTGCCTCTCCAGTCCTGGACCACGTGAGTGGTGCTACAGTTGTCCAGATAGCCAAAATTCAAAACTTGAGACGTGATGTTATCAACGAAGTTATATAAAATGCCATGAATAATTTAATATGTGAAGTATTTAGCAGTACGGCTTGGTGGGGCCCCTGAGTTATAGCCAGCAGGACATGAGTTATAGTTACATGAGATAACTTAAACTGGTGAGTTTCAGTGTTTTTTTTTGTTGCAAACGTTATGTTTCAGCTGACATTTTCACCTAACTATAAAATCCTTTAAATCTTTGTTTTTTCAGTGAATGTCTAATTTTTTTAATGTAAAACAAGATGTCCATTACCATACAAACCCTCAGGCATCCAACACCCCCACTGCGTACCACCATGGGCACGCAATGCCCGTTGGCACCCACCCCCTTATTTTTAATTATATAAATGTAAAAGGCACCCTATTGGCTTTATGAGAAGGTGGGCACATCAACATATATAAAGCAGACCTAATGGCTTTGTCAAAAAGTCACCAGTAATTTAAATAAAATGTATATTTTATAAATACACACATTACAATGTTTAATAATTGTTATTGTCACAAACAATTTTAAATAACGATTTTTTTTAAACAACCATAAAAATGCAGCCATAGAACCACTCACAAGATGTTGTTACACTCCAGAAGAACATACAGATCCAGCTCAGAGTGCCTTAAGAATTATGGTAGGCTCTCCAGGGGTCATTGATTCAATGACCCAGTAGGCTTACTGTGATTTTCTTTAATGTTGCTGGGGAACAGCTGTGCTCCCTGCAGCCCTACACAACATTAACAAAGTGATTGATGGTGCCCCTGCTCCTTCCAGAGGCACCACCAGGATAAAAAAATATAATTAAAAAGCCCTTGCAGAGCATTATGGGGTGTTCCTTGCCTAAGAGCAGTGAATATTAAATGAGCGGTTCCTTTTGCTAATTTATTATTACTTTTTTCCTTCTTAAGGTTTTTGGGGTATGTCGGTCCCACCCAGGACACCCACACTTTATGAACACTTAGCAACTGCCTGGAAAGCCCCAAAAACCTTGCAGCCCATGCGGGCTCCCCAGCCAGCACTCATCCTGCATGCTGGCAGGAGCTGGAAATCCGGGGTACTCACAATATTTTGAAATGTTGGGGGCTGCAGGGGGAACCCCGAGGTCCCTGCCAGCTCCCCAGCCAGCACCCATCCTGGGTACGGCAGGAGCCAGGCATTTTTATTTGTGCCATTAGTGCCTCAGTGCCACCCAGGTCACCAACACCATATTAAAATGTTGAAGGCCGCAATTTCTCCTTGGCCCTTGCTGGTTCCCCAGTCAGCACTCAACCTGGGTGCTAGTAGGAGCTGGCTCCATTGCTTTGCTACTGCCTGAGCCGGAGCATCTTATATTTCTGCTCCGCCAGGTGAGAGCAAAGATATGTTGCCTGCCCTGGAGAGTGCAGGCAGGGTATTAGATGGAGTCCCTAGGCCCTTCCAGAGGCCCTGTAGGGGGGGCGCCTGTCCCCACCCCATAAAAATTGACTCGGCCCCAGGGGATGAGGTCACTGAGCCTTCAATGGCTCTGGAGGCAGGGCTGCATGCCCTCTCCACATATAAATTAAATCATCCCCTGGGGATGGGGTCCCTAGGGCCTTCTGTTGGCTCGGGGAGGGGGGTCTGTATATCCACTACCCAAAAATAATCAATGCGCTAACACCCTGGGGCCCTGGCGCACACAAGCGGGCTTTTATTCAAAAAGGGTGGCAGACCACCCTTTTTCAAACATTTTTACTGTAGTTCTACAGATCTGCGGTACCAATTCAAAATAATAAGTTTTTGGCCCAGGGGGCCCTCTGGAACCTCTCACTAGGCCTAGGGGGTCAGAGTATTCCTACCCTGCCCCTCTATATGTTTTTTTCATCTTTTTACAGGACAGGAGACTCGGACCCCGAGTCCTAAAATGACTGCAGCAAGTTCTTTGTTGTTCTTATGGCAGTCAACCAGTTCTGATCTTTAGATCTGTTGGGTCTGCGGATCATACTTAACTCTATATATACATGCATTTTAAACCTTAGTTTCTCTAAAACTTTAGTCATTCAAAAAAACTTGGTGAAGATTTAGCTTTCTGCCAAATTTGTTGTAACTCCATTCAGCCGTTTTAACCCCCCCCTTTTTTCTCGGCTACTGCTTGACAGATCACCTCAAAACTTTCCACAAAGGAGCTGAGGGGAGTGAGACTTTTCGGGAATGTTTTGTGAAGATTCGGCAAACTACACCAAAGTTATCAGCAGACCAAAAATTAAAAAAATCCATTTACTATGGAACTGGGGCCCTAGCTAAAAGATTGTTGGGAACTCAGACATGAATATGTGTGAAATTCCATCTAAGATTAAAATCTCTTCTAAAACTCCCCTTTCTCTCCAGCATTTGTCTGCTGCTGTTGTCTGTTTCTTAAATGAAATGTCCCTCTCTCATGGAGCAGCTTGACTCGTCTCCAGCCGACTCTCTCCCGAGCGCTCTTCTCTTTCTCTCTTTCTTTCTCTTTCTCTTGCAGCTCCTTACAGATTGTCCTCTCTCTAACTCCTTTCAAACTGCTGTCTCACTCAAACTGTCCATACAGCTCCTTCGCTCCCCACCAAATGTTTTCAATTACTTTTGCACTCTTATCAATAATCTCTCATTATCTCTATATCCTGCATCCTTGAACCAATATTTACCTTCAGACAGGAGGATACCCAACATCACAAAGACCAGATGAGGGCTGGGTGGGTCATAATGACTGGTATGAGGAGGCTAGGGCTAACAGTAATGAAGATTACCAGTAAGCAATCATGGGCATTATTACCTCTACGTCCTGGGATCTTATCCCAGTCATTACTTATGAGAACTACCAAAGCTGTACTGGACTTCGTTATAGAAATATGGATGACACTTTACTTCAACACCAAGTAATTTAAGAATCCATTCACCCTATGTTTCCACCCAAAATGTCTTACAGAGTGCTGTTACCTCAAACTGTGGTATAAGGTGCATTCTCTCATCATGCTATCAAGAAAGCTTTCTTGATGTTATCAACTCTTGGTTGTCGAGCATCACTACCTGTTTCCATGGGTTGAAGGAACAGGAATTATATTTACATCTAATGCTTGGCCCAACTGTGTCACAATATTCTTGTTCTTCTCATGAATACCAGGCATTAATATAATTTCAACTTTTTGGGGAGCTCTCTATGCGTAAGAAAGAGACTGTGGATCAAGTTGTATTTCAGGTATTTTAAATTAAGAACATAGGGCCAGATGTAGGTAAAAGCAATTTAGCGAGTCCTTAATAGCGATTTTTAGGGAATCGCTATTAAGGACTCGCAAAATGCTATGTAGGTAGGAATCGCAATAATTTTTGCGATTCTCTACACATTCCTTATTTGCGACTCGCAAATTGCGAGTCGCAAATAAGGAATGGCCTCCCATTCATTCCTATGGGCCGAGAGGCCCATAGGAATGAATGGGAGCTATGCGCGCAATTTGCGAGTACCCAGTAGGTACTCGCAAATTGCGCGCGCACTTCAAGGGTGCAAGGGTTCCAGAAGGACACCCTGTTGCACCCCTGAATTGTGCATGTGTGCACATGTGGGGCACATACATGCCCTAAGGGCATGTATGTGTGCCACATAGCACTTTAAAAAAGCAAAAAGTGCTTTTTTAAAGGAAATCGCAAATTACCACCAACTTGAAGTTGGAGGTAATTTGCGATTCCTTAATGCAATATCGCAATTTGTGATGCCTTCTTGCATAGCATTTAGAGAATCGCAAATAGCGATTCTCTAAATGCTTGCGCAAAATAAGGAATCGCAATTTTTGCGATTCCTTATTTTGCGAGTAGGTTTAAACTTACCTACATTGCTCACTGCCAAATTGCGATTGCAAACGCTGAAATTCCGCGAATTTCAGCGTTTGCGCTCGCAATTTGGCTTCCTACATCTGGCCCATAGTCTCTATTCCTTGATCAGCATCTGCAGACTGTGACATGATGTCAGTCTGGAAAAGTTTCCATAGAACTTTCCTTCACAGCAATCAAGATGCCACCTACAAATGCTGATTCTTTGTCTTAAGACTCTGGCTTTATTCTGCACTTTATTCATGTCAACCATTTTATTAGCCAGGTTACATAACAATATTCAAATACCAAAATCTTTTTTGACCATATGTGATACAACTGCATAGGATGTTTAGACATGGTTCAGACATAAGATGCTTTGCGTAAGTGTCCTAACATTTGTGTTTCAAACCAGACTTCTATTACTCAAATCAGAAGTCACTTTTGTGTTAGTGGTACGAAAGTAGGCATATGTAGGTACATACATAGATAGATTTTTTTATATTGTTTCTTCTATTCAGAATATATAAAAATTCATACAAGCTGAATTTATTCGACAAATGCTGTGCTAAAACTAGTTAGTACGTAACTCATTTGGTTGAAGCCTAGTTACAATAGCCTAGCTATAAAAGTGTTCCCCTACTGAGCTATAAATG
Organism: Calotriton arnoldi; assembly: GCA_963921515.1. Classification (NCBI taxonomy): domain Eukaryota; kingdom Metazoa; phylum Chordata; class Amphibia; order Caudata; family Salamandridae; genus Calotriton; species Calotriton arnoldi. The sequence continues at coordinate 127,109 of CAWUFW010019863.1, forward strand.
AATAGATGCATAGTTCTCCCATCTCTTGCCCTTACTTTGGGGAAACAGCTTTTACAACGCTGTCATTACATCGCGTTCCTTTACAACGCGATCGTTACAACGACCACGCAATGCCTTTACATCGCAAGTCATTAGATCGACTTGCTGTAGGGGGCGCTCTAACCTAAGGAATAGTATAATTTACTATTCCAACACCTTCCCTACTGTTGCGCAGGCTGGAGTTGGAATAGTAAATTATACTATTCCTAAGTCCAGCGCGCCCCCGACAGCAAGTCGATCTAATGACTTGCGTTGTAAAGGTATCGCGCTCTAACAACGCGGTCGTTGTAACGACCGCGTTGTAAAGGAACACGATGTAATAGCATGCGTTGAAACATGCTATATTCTTACTTTGACATATGCTAAGACAATATTTTTACAAACTGATCTATGGGTGACCTTCCTCGTAGGTGACTTTCATGCTGTAAATTAATTGTACAGTACTCCTTCTCCCTATGTATGCAAATATTTACCTCAAATTATTCCACAAATAATCATGACGTCCCCCCACCCTGTAAACAACCTATGTTTGAATAACACTTTCCAAAAGGAGGCTTGTGTGCAGGCAAGGAGGATAATATACCTGGATTAGAGGCATACACTTCCAGTTCAAATTCCTATGACTAGACAAGCTCAGAAGTATCCCACGCATTGAATGTGTGCTGTGTACTGCTTAGTAGATTGAGCTTTGCATCAAATATAATGGGTTTTGGTGCTGATTTGCCCAAGTAACGCACTTTTGACTCAAAGCAGAGTAGAAGGCTTTCTACATTGAGAAAAGGGCACCTTTACGGTGCAAAACGGCTTTTACCTGGAATAATAAATACCTCTGTAAGACTTTGCATTACTTTTCGTCAATGTGGGGTGCTTTGCTTTGGGCAGAAAGCAGTAGTAATCTCAGTCTACATTTTCACAGGGACTGAATGATGTGTCAAATCAGTCATGCCAGAAGAACCAACTATGGATCTCTCCATTTCAGCCAATGAAATGCCCACATCTAATTTTCTTTCACCAATAAATGTAGCTTTTATTAGATGTCTGCACCATATCACGATTTGTGAAAGTTCTTCAATTTTAGCAGCATGCCTTGGTAACTGTCCTTCGCAAACTTGCTTTCTGTGTCCCCAAAATACATATCCTCAGTTGCCTTCAGGCCGTTGACCAGTGGATGACATGGAGCCATCTCAAATTGAATGCATACAAAAATGTAATACTAACCTGTGGCAACTGAAAAATATATGACCTCTCTGCGCCTGGCCTGATGATGTAGGACCACCACTGAAAACATCCAAGGAGGTAAGTAACTTCAGAATTGCCATGGACTGCAAGATGTCAATGAATGCCCAAGTGTATAGCGTAGCCAGATCCAGCTTACTTACAGTGAAAACCCTGTGACGCATCTTCCAGCACCTAGGATTTTCCAACAAGGTCCAAGCAAGTGTCTTCCTTCTCCTTTCAAAACTTAGTTACTCTAATGGTCTATATCATGGCTCACCTCTAACATCTATGAGAAGATTACTAGGGGTGGGCGAAATGTTTCATTCTACCAGCGAAATTGGCAGAATTTGGCAACTCCGTGTTACCTTTGTAACTCAGCGTTTCGGGCAAATTCCACCAATCGCCGTTTGCTGGAATTTCTTTCCTGGGAGGCTCTAGATTAATGTGAGCTGCCGAGCGGAGCGATATTTGGCACCCCCTAGCGTGATTTTCAAATGGAGGTGCTTGTGAGCAAAGTCAGAGGACTGCTTCCCGAGTAGACTTGCTGCCGCTTGAGTAGATTTTATAGTCAAGCAGAAGCAAAATCAGCTCGAATGGCCGTGCACTCTTGCGCACCGCATGGTTCTGTTCGCATTGATTTTTCAGCACAGCTTGCACTAACTGTGCTAAATTGCAGTGCGAGCAGCATGACATGCATAATTTCCGATCATTGGTGGAACTCCACAGAATCTCATGGAGTTTTTATATAACTCCGCAGAATTCCACAGAGTAAAGCTCGGTGAGTTCTGCCCACTCCTAAAGATTACTGAGAATTTAGAACTCTAGTGCCAGATTTCTTCTACATGTAAAGCCACAAGCACATATCTACCCTGCCTTGAGGGCCCTATGTTGGTTGTCAGAGGATCCACCTTTAAGCTGGTTTTTATCGCTCAAAGAGCAATTAATGGCAAAGGAACACTTTTCATCATGAAGAAAATCACTATACACATGCAACAATGGAACATCCGCTGTGGACTGGCCCATCTTAAAATCCCAGCATAAAAGAAAAAAAATGGATGGAACATCTTTCTATGCCCGAGCAGACAAAATATGCAATTCATTACCCCAAAACATATGATCCACTGACAACCATCTCGGCTTCTGAAGAGTAGTCAAGAGTTTCTCTACATAACCATGTTGACATTATCTTATCAGATAATCTAATATAAAGCGCCTATGCAGGATCAGGGATGGTGTTGTCCTCAAGAACGTATGAGTCAAAGTATCTTTACAAAGATTAGAGTTACAGCAAAATAATCAGCATAGTCAATTAAATAAGTCTCAAAACTCAAACACATTTAAGACCGGAAAAGTTAGAATCCATGAAGGTTTAATAAATAATGCAAGTGCAGTACAGAAGACAAAAATAATGGTTAGATAAAATGCAAGATAAATCAATATGAGAAATTAGCATGATGTGCAATCAAAGGCGGCAAAGAGTCACATGATGTCTAATCTCAGAGTAAAAATATTCCAAGTCCAAAGCAAGAAACAGACTGACAAGGGCCTGCTCTCAAAGGGCCGGGCCAAACCAAACTTGGCTCACCTCCCAGATGGAGCCTTTTTATAATAAAATTCACAGGTAAATATGCAGTGCAGCAGAGGGAGATCAAATTGTTACGCAGGTTTAACACCAAATCAGAATACAGATTGTAATGCAGCATCATCTAACACCATCCTAATACCATCTGGTAAAAGAATATTACTACAACCCCTTTTGACCTAATGTCATCGAATGTGACAGTACAAATCTATTACACTCAAACAGTGGCCGCTGCTCCCGGGAAGCAGCAGTGGGGCAGGGAATGGGAGGAGAGGGGGAGGAGGTTTTACAAAAAAAATAATAATAACTTACCTGCCAGCCGGCCGGCTGGTCAGCCACCGCAGGCTCTCCACCATCTTCTTCCTGGCTTCTGTGCAAGCAGGAAACACCCGTGCTCCCAAGCTCCCCGTAGCCAATCACAACGCTGCAATGCAACATTGTGATTGATCTGAGCACTGTGGTTCAGCGCTCAGCCAGGGAATGGGGGCCTGGGCATGTTATTCACCCAGGCTGTAATGCAGCCCGGTTGGAGAACATGCAAAGTGCGCATGACTATTTGGCTGGCCCGTGAGGGCCGGTCAAATAGTCATTGCGCACCTTACAGAGTGCCCACCACTCCTCCCCCCCTGCTCTGAGAGCAGAGCAGACCCACCCCGCCAGTAAAGCTGCCAAGCATCAGGAACAAATAAAATGATAATAACGACAAGTTGTATATTTAGTGTCTAAATAAAAATGTTTGTTTATTTATTCACAACATACATGGGAATGTCTGAGCATGTAAATATTTCTACATGTATATACATATGAGTGCTTACATAGAGGAATTTCTGCCTTGGACATAAAATTGTAATTTGTTTATGTGTATATATATATGTTTACAAATTGTTATATATTTAGATGGGTGGGTGGAACTTATGGAGTTTCACTTCATGGATTTCTGCGGAGCTACATAAAAACTCTGCGAGATTCTATGGAGTTCCACCAATGGGCAGATATTATTTAGCGCCGGTAGTGTGAGCAGCACTGAAATATCAACGCAAACAGCAGCATGCAGTGCGCAAAAGGGTGCTTGTTCAAGTTGATTTTGTTGCTGGTCGAGTAGAAAATCTACTGTAGCAGTAGGAAATTTCCTCGAGAAGCAGCCCTCTGACCACGACTGCCCACGTTAGAAAATTGCTCTCAGTGATGCCAGATCTCTTTCGCCAGCTCACATTAGTTTGGAATCTCACTGTAAAAAAATTCCACCATGCGGCGATTGCCGTAATTTGGCTGGAACTCCAAGTTACAGGAGTAATGCAGAGTCCCCAAATTCCTCCAATTCCGTGTGCAGATGAAACATTCTGGCCACCCCTCTATATGTCTCTCTATATTTATATATTACATTTTACTTACTGAGGGCGGTAAGAGGTAGGAAAAAAAATTCTCTTCAACCTCAGCTCATACCTCCACTCTCTCACTCTTCCCAAACCTATCTGACTACTATGGACTCCCAAGCACTCTTTCCAAACTCTTCCCTCCTTTATCCAATTCATCCAACTAACAGGCGATCCAACTAACAGGCGCATATGTCCACCATTCCAAATAACAACTCACCTTTTTCCTTTACTAATCCGCTTCATTTAATCGATCTCTTTCCAAACAATACAGTAAAGGCATGAGATATCAATGAGCATTAACTTAACACATTTATTACAACTAATTTTCAGGTAAACAAAAATCCAGGTCACCAAGGATGATAACCTGCAGCAAAACATAAAGGGAAGGGAAACAATGCAAAGTCCAGCCTAATGGGTCCTACCTCCTGATGGAACCATGGAAGGTAAAACAATCCTCCTTGCCTTACTGTAAAATTATCCAGGATTTCAGGAGAGGTGTGGGGCAGCAGCCAGGGTGGCTGATTCCGGAGCACGGGGCTCACGGTTCGATTCCCAGCACCTGTGGCAGCTCAGCCCAGCACCATGTGACTCTGGGCAATAGCTCGCTAATTTTCCCGACGGCCCCCCAGCGCCTTGAGACCTTACAGGGTGATTAGTTTGCTCTTTACAAATCCCGGGTTTGTTTGTCTTTTCAACAAGGCAGGACCCATATGCCATCAGGCAGGCCTTTCATCAGCTTCTTCCCCCCCCTCCTCACTTGACAAGGCCAAAACTGGTTTTTCCCTCCTAACGTAGCTGGAACATAACTGTCTAGTAGGGGCCTGGTGAGGAACAGAATAATCCCCCTCGCATCTCGAAGTCAAAAGAAGCATTGCTTAATCAGTTCTTTGTGCCTAACCACTCTCAGATAGCTTATCCTTGCTAGGTGGTCAGCAATTAACACCCATTAGCCTTTCGTGGGCTCAGAGGCAGACAATTGTTCTTTGAGCGGGGTCATTAACTCTTCCAGCCAAAGATGTGTATTCCCACTTTGGAGGAAGTGATTAGTGGCAGAATTAATTTAAGCAAGTTTTAGCAGAGGCAGCCAAAGCTACATTCTTACAAAGTTACTTTTCTGCTTTAGTTATAAAAAAATGATTTCACCATTAAGTCACTATTCATAAATCAACAGGAAAAATCACTTTGAACATTTTACTAGACCTTTTCTAAGTGGGGGTGGAAAATACCAATTATAACCCCACCTAGGCCTATTAGGTGAAAGTTTGGCCAAGCCTACAGATTGAAACAGCTTTGGGATTTTATTTGACTATGAAGGTACTCTAACCTCAATATGTTATGAGCTCTATTTATATATGTAAGCACCCTACCATGTGGGCCTACAAGGTACCCTCTAGGGGTGGCTTATAAATATATACAAGTAGGCTTTCCCTACATGGCACAGGTATCTTTTCCCTGCCATACGTCGTTGCAGTGCATTTTAATTGCAGCCTAGCCAGAGCAAAGTGGTACTCCTGGTATATGTTTGCCACATATGTGGGTGGTGTAAATATACACTGCAACTCCTGTATGATATTTAGCCTTCCATGTCATAGGTACACTGTAGACACTATTTACTATGAACTTATAGGAAAGTTAAGTAGGCCAAATAGAAAATTCCAATGTACAGCAAATGTTTTAGAAGGGAAGCCTAGGCACTTTACTACAGTTTAGCAGTGGAGAGGTGCACTGAGTCCTAAAGTCAGCAAAAATACGGTCCAGAAAGGTTTGAAAAATCTGGAATGTAGAAAAGGCCGATTTGCTATCGATAATGATTGCCATGCAGCTTTCAGTAGTGAACCTAATTTTAGCAATAAAAATTACTTTGTCAGATGGTAAAGAAAACCTTGGCTCCAGGCTTTTCGATTTGGATGCTTCACGAAATTACATGGATATTAAGTCTGCTCAATATCTACAAAGATCTGGGATTAAGAAAATGATTCCTGATGCAATTAAGGCAGTAGATGGCTCCTTTTTTGTCTTGTGGCAGTATGTTATCATACACATCTGATTTCTTTATGAAATAGATATATGATATAGTTTGTTTTTGGGAAACATCATGAAAGACTTTGTTCTTATCTAATAGATGCACATCACTTTAAATTCTTTCTAGGTACACCATAAATGACACTGCATAAACCTAGCATAGACTGGATGCCTAGAAGAGTGCTTTTGAATTCTGATCAGTGTCAGAACAGGTGTTTGATATTGTGTGAACCAACAAAGGGTAGTTCTTCTAAGGCCTTAGCACAGTGGTATTTGGTAAACTGCCCAGCGGACCTTGCAATGCAGCCCAAAGACCTTTTTCGTGGGCCCCTGGTAAACAGCACTGCACAGAAGCTGTTCACTAGGCTGTCCGAGGCTTTGTCCATATGTGAAAAGAAGAGGACCAGTGAAGCTTATGAAGTGATGTTATTATCATGCATGCTCACTGCCACTAGCCCTCCGAAAGTGATGTCATGCCCCTGAACCTTGCGGGAAGCAGAGGCCCTTTAAAAGTCAGGTGTTGTGCAGTTACTTTCACACTTTTGCTGACCTCAGTGCCTGCCTATCTGCTCTCCTTCCCGCCCGTAGTCAAGAGTCAGCCTCTTTGCTGTCAGGATGTCATGATGCAGTCACGGCTACTCCCACGAATCATTAGTGGGGCGGGAAGAGAGGGAGAAAATAAAAATAAAAATAGATCACTTACCTGCTGGACGGCCACCGCCTCCTCTCTTCCGTCCTCTTCCTGGCTTCTGTTGGAACAGGAAGCAGGATAGGCTCCCCTAAGCCAATCATAACTCTGCAATGCAGCGTTGTGATTGGTAAGCACCCAGACTCCCCCGAGCCAATCACAGCACTGCAATGCAGCCTGGGTGGAGAACATGGAAAGTGCACATTAATGTTTGGCCAGCCCCAGAGGGCCAGTAAAACATTCATGCGCACTTGGGAGGGTGCCACCACTCCTCCCCCTGCGCAGTATAGCCCCGTCCAACAAAACTGCCCCAGCACAGAAAAATAAAATGATAATAACATCTTGTTATAATCATTTTCTTTTTTCTTTTTTACTGTGCTGAAAGGCAGTGGGGCGACGCTACTCTGCCTTAGCTGAGGATCCGCCCCTGTCACGATGCACTGCCAACTGTCCACAGTACCAGGATACATTTGTACATTCTTAAAGGTGAGTCGGAGGGATAATGTCACACTGCCATTTAAATCTGTGAGACAGGGAGGAATTGTGATAACAGATTTTGTGGCACAGACTTTGTTTTAGGAAAGCAATACTGTTTGGTTCTGTGTTTTATTTCGACAGTTGGTTCAGCTTGTTTTCTGAGCAGGGTTGTTGGGTTCATAAAGCAAGCAGAAGTGACTGTAAAATCGAAGCCCAGAGTCAGAAAAAGAAAACAATGATGTTGCTTAGGTATGTTTTTGGGGCTTTTCTAGTTCTGAGCTTTAGTAGGCAGATCTGCTTGTACTATCAGCAAGGCAGCCCTGCATTCACATATAAAAGCTGAGCGGACTTAGAAAAGCACACCAAGCCACCGTGCTTGAATAGCATTGGCACTAATATCTTAAATAAATGCTGGCTTTCTGATCATGTTTTCTAATTCTGCAAGACCAATAGTCTAGTGAGTGAAAAAGGATTTTGTGAAAATGCTAAGTATTTGTTGTGACTAGGGTGGCCAGCTTTCCATTATCACTTCACAGGCCATTCTGAATGTGTGTATTTCATTTGACACAAGGATACTCTGTCTATCATCAGAAGATGTTTGATTAGGAGCAGAGGACCATCTTTGGGTTTCATTCTAAGATTATTAATCATATTGTATTTGAATACTAATCTCTTTACCACATACTCAAGTGTGCCTTGACTGCTCTCTATTGCAATGTAAGAAAAAATTTGCAACTCAGGAGCCGTATTACAGAAGGTGCCCCGGGGGCACAACGGGCGTTTGCGCCCGCTTTGCTCGCCCCCGGGGCACTTTGGTATTCGTGAAGGAGGTGCAGACGCTTGTGCGTCCCCTTCTATAATGCCGATAGCGGTGGTGCACTTAATTTAATGCGCCAGGGCTACCTTCAGAGGGTGTTCCCTTATTTGCATATGGGTGTGCCCAATGTAAATGAGGGAATTCCTTTGACTCCGCGCCCGCGCCATATTATAGACAGGGGCGCAGAGTCAAAGAAGCCCACAGGAGGCACACTGACAGTGCGCCATTTAAAAGGTGGTGCACTCTCAGTGCGCCCCTGAGAGCTGCCCTCTGCAGGGGGTAAAGGGGGTCCCATGGACCACCCAGACATCCCCTTTGCCAGCACAGTGAAAACACGGAGCAGCTGCTCTATGTTTTCACAAGAATGCGCTACCCGGGGGGCAGCGCGAGTTCGCGGCTGCCCCCGGGGCAGCACATTCACCATAATAGGGTGCATTATCATTGTTTGCGCCCGGCGCATCTTTTGAAGGGTGTGCTGGGGACAAAAAATGAGAATGTGTAATACGGCCCCTGGTATATAAATGGAATGAAATAGCCTTTAGACATTGGAACAACAATAGTAAATAGCAGTCTCCACACATACTGCCCAGTAATCACCAACTGCCAAAGCACCCATAGAAAAGGCAGTGAGTGCTACAATAAAATCCTTCATACGATCCCTAATGAGGTGGGCAAACCATTGGGGTGGGCAGACAACAACCTTGATATGGTCAAGTGGGTACCTTTTTGCCATGGAACTAACGTACCTGACATTTAATCTCAGCTTAACCACGTCTCCTAAATAGTTTGGAAATTAACACTACATTGTAAAGCTGGCCAGGGCCTAAAACACTGATCTATTCCTGGGCGGAACAGTCCCTTGACCTTGTCAACAGAATCACTGCCACCACATTTGTGGACTGCTAGGATACTTGGAAACCTTTGAATAGGAAGACATGTGGGCATATTTACAAGCCTCTATCACCACCAAAGCATCCCTTTTTTTTACGCTTCGATAGCATAGCACCATTTTCCATATTTACAAGGTGGCGCTAAGCCACTTAGCGTGGCTTAACGCCATCTTGTAAATATGCCCCTTTCCGCCGCAGTCCTCTGTGGCAAAGGGGCGAGCAATGGGTGTTGCTGTGGGTGATCCACCACAACACCAATTGCTTTTTGATGCTGCCCCAGATTTACAAGGCTGAGGCAGCACCAAAAAACTAATGCCATGGACTACCAGGCATTAGAATGGCGATACGAGGAGAAATTATCTCCTCGTTTTTTGCTCTTTCCATTTGTGCTGCATTCTGCAGCACACATAGAAAGAGCAAATCACAATTATTGATTGTTATGTGCAGGAAGGTGTCCCTCTGTGCATCCCTGTGTTTTCAAAATGTCAGAGCGCGGCGATGCCAAATTTGGCGCAGATTCGCGCTCTGACATTTCTTTGTAAATATGCCCTGTGGTTTTTAATCCCAGGCTCCTATTTGGCCAAAGTGTGGTCTTAAACAGGCGAAACGAGGAAAAATGCTTTATTTCTCCTCGTTTTTGCTGTTTCCATGTGTGCTGCGTTGTGCAGCACACATAGAAACAGCAAATTGCCATTGATTGTTTAGGAAGGTGTCCCTCTATGTATCCCTGTGTTTTCAAAATGTCAGAGCGCGGCGATGCCAAATTTGGCGCAGATTCGCGCTCTGACATTTTTTTGTAAATATGCCCTGTGGTTTTTAATCCCAGGCTCCTATTTGGCCAAAGTGTGGTCTTAAACAGGCAAAACGAGGAAAAATGCTTTATTTCTCCTCGTTTTTGCTGTTTCCATGTGTGCTGCGTTGTGCAGCACACATAGAAACAGCAAATTGCCATTGATTGTTTATGTGCAGGAAGGTGACCCTCCCTGCACATAACCAATAAAAAAAATGACGTTTTGCAACTTCTATGTGTGGTGCATTAAGCAGCACACATAAAAGTTACAAAATGTCATTTAAAGATTGTTTATGTGCAGGAAGGGAGACCTTCCTGTACATAAACAATCTTCCCCTCAATGCAGACACACTGGCACTATGGTGCAAGGGTGTCTGCGTTGGCGCTAGGCTGCTAAGTTTAGCCCCAGCGCAGGGATAAACGCAGGGCAGCACCATATTGTTGTAAATGTGGTGCAGCCTGCGTTTCTGAAATGGGTGAGTGCAGCGTTAAGCGAAGAAGGCTAACGCTTTACTCTGTCACTTCATTGTAAATATGCCCCTAGATCTCAAAGAAGCGTACTATCTAGTTAGGGTTCAAGAGGGTGACAAGTGGAAAATGGTGTTCCACACAAAATCTGTTCTGTTTGAATATCAAGTCATGGCTTTCAGATTCTGCAAGGCTCCAGCAGCAGTTCAATACTTCTCGGAAGAGATTATGAGACGATATCTAGATGTATTTTGCAATTATCTGAACTACATTCTGAACACTTAAGATTCTCTGAAGTCACGCATACAACAAATCAAGTGAGTTTTACACCAATTGAGAGATCACTAAATTTTTTCACATTTTCTTTTTCTGTTTAATAAGCTTTATTGAATTAATGACAATTACAAGAAATAAGTCAAAAACTTAACATATTAACTTTGTAGGCAGTAAAACAGAGTAGAAAGCTATTTTCATTTTGACAATATCATGGGGGGGAGAAAAAAGGGAACATAATATAAATCAACAACTGAAGATCGAGTATCAATACAAACTACTGAAGAATAAAGAAATAATCAAAATACCTAAAAAACAATACAATGATGAAACATAATGTTGAGGAAAAAGCAGAGATAATAATAATGAAAATTTTCAGGACGATTACGTGATACACAAATTTTTGTAACCTTATTTAAATAATTAGTTAAAGGTGACCAGAATAAATCCCTGTTTACAAATGGTTTAAAAGTAGAGGCAAAAGCAATATCCAATCTGTGATAGCGACAGACATTATTCCACCAGGACTTAAGTGAGAGTTTTGTTGAACATTTCCAGTTTAGTGTAATTTGCTGAAAGGCTAAAGCCAACATCAGGTCAAATAAACCCCTTTTCATGTAAAAATAATCCCAACGACTCTGATAAATTTCCTGTAAAAAGAATAGCATTAGATAAAGGAATATGCAAATTAAAGATAATTGAGATACGAGACCAGATATTCTTCCAAAAGGAGGCTACAGCAGGGCAGGAGAACAAGAGATGCATCAAATCAGCCAAGGGAAAATCACAAGACCAACAAGTCTTTTCATTAGTATGTGTAAAGTTAGCTATGGATGAGGGCGTAAAATATAATCTATGATATTGAAAAAACATGCATTGAGTGGTGGATGCAGATCTAGATATCTTCAAAGATGTAGCCCAGATCTTGTTCCAGAAATCAGTACTCCAAACACAACCCAAATCTGTCTCCCAGGTAAGTTCCAATTTAGATTTAGGATGGTCAGAGGGTGGGGTAAGAAGATGTTTATAGATCAGGGATGCTTTGGGAAGTACAGTCAATATTCTGAGAAGCAGATCCTCTGTGGGTGTAGATTTATTTGAAGAAAGAGTATAGAAAACATGTCAAATTATTCCCATATGGATTGAGAATTTGTGCCAAAACGATCGAGGACACTTAAAGGTAGCTTGAAACTGAGGAAAAGAACAAGGAGTCATACCATCAAACATATCTTGGACCCAAACAATTTCCCTAGATCTACAGGATTTCCAATAAAGAGGTGTATTGTTAATGGTAATGAGGACGTTGGACCAAAGAGGAGATTGTAGGAAGGAATCCCTAGAAATGATCTTCAACTGGCAATGAGGCCTTAACACTGAGCATGCATGTTTGAACAGTGGGAGAGAAGTAACATTAACCTTTGTAGTAAAGGGAAGAACTTCCTTTACAGAAAAGGTGCAAGTAGGGACAGTTCAACGGTGACCCATAAAGGTGTGAAAGGGGAGGAGTCCGTGAGAAACCATTTAGAAGCTAGTCTAAGATAAAAGGCTTTGTGATAGAGCTGAAAGTGGGGAAAATTCACTCCTCCATCAGATTTAGGTTTCCTAAGATGTGACAGGGACAATCTGGATTTCTTCTTATTCTATAAAAATTTGGATAGGAGTGAGTCAATTTTTTTTAAGTAAAGAAATGGAATATGAATGGGAATCATAGAAAAGATATACAACAGAAAGTGAGTAATCATCATCTTAATAGAATCAAGGTGACCTTTGCATGAGAGAAAAGAATGTTCCAGAAAGAGAGGAGTTTAGAAATATGATCTAGCTCTTCCTTCATATTAATTTTAATTGAATCCGATATGGAATTGTTTAACCAAATGCCTAAGTACTTGATTCTAGAACTATTCCATTGAAAACTTGTTGAATCAAAATGTTGCTTGAGACAAGATTTGGTGATGGGAAGGATTTCTGTCTTGTCAGAATTGATTTTATAACCTGAAACTGGGGAAAAATCTGAGATTTCTTGCAATAAAGGAGTAATAGAAGTTTCAGGGTGAGATATAAAAAGTAAAATATCATCAGCATAGGCGGATAACTTCAAATGTTGATCACCATAAAGAAATCCAGAAATAGAGGTATTCTGGCAGATATGAGATAGAAAGGGTTCAAAACATAAAATAAATAAAAGAGGAGATAAGGGGCAGCCTTGACGTACACCAGGTTGCAATGGAAATAATTGCGAGAGAAGGCCATTAACTGTTACAATGATCTAGGTATGGTATACAGTAAAAAGATAAGAGAAATAAATTTAGGACCAAAACCGTGCCAATGAAGAGCTTTAAATGGAGAGGTGTGGTGCAGCGGCCAGGGCAGCTGACTTCGGAGCACAGGGTTCACGGTTCGATCCCCGGCTCCGGCGGCAGCTCAGCTCAGCACCATGTGACTCTGGGCAATAGCTCACTTAATTTCCACGACGGCCCCCAGCGCCTTGAGACCCGAAAGGGTGAGTAGTTCGCGCTTTACAAATACGGATTTAGATTTTAGATTTAAATAAAAAGGACAAATCTACCCTATCAAAACCTTTCTCTATATCAATAGAAACTGCAGCTAAAGAATAAGAAAGAGTTGGGGCCTTGTTTAAAACATTAAATAGTAACTGGTAATTATCTGAAGTTAGTCTGCCTTTGACGTAGCCACACTGTTTTAGACCAATTAGATTCGGCAAGAGAGGTTCAAGGCGTAGAGCGAGTAATTTGGCAACAATTTTATAATCAACATTTTCAAGGGATATAGGGCAATGATTCTTACATTGCTTAGGATCACAACCATCTTTATGAATTAGGCATATTGTAGCTTCTAAAAAGGTGCCATCTGCCTTACCAGTAATACAAAAGTATTGAAAAAGATGCAAGAGTTTCGGAAGTATTAGGTGTGAAAAGTGAAGATAAAATTCTACTGTAAACCCATCCCGTGGTTTTATCTTTTTTAAGAAGACTTAGGGGCATATTATCAAGGGCTTTATCGCCGATTTAGCGGCACTTTTTGCCGCTAAATCGGCGATATTTTTAACGCCCTATTAGCAAGCTGTCGCTAACAGGCGTTAGCGACAGCTTTCAGGCGTTAGAGGCCGGGAATTACATCGCCTTGCATGTCAGCGATATTTATCGCTAATGACATGCAAGGTAGGCGTTCCCCACTAAAAGCGACTGTAAACAGTCGCTAACACCACTAACCCCTATTATCAAGGCAGGCGAAGCGATAAAATTAATCGCGCTAAGCGCGTTTATCGCTAGATTTTAACACCTGCTATTGACTATGACTTACCTGTTTAAGGTATAGGAGGTGGATTCTAATGCTGAATCCACCTTAGCGTTAATGCGAGAATATCGCTGGTTTTCCAGCGATATTCTCGCATTATGCCGCTATCGCTGGAATAATCATCGCCATAGCGCTAATTGTTGCTAATACAGCGTTAGCGTGGCGATATATTCCAGCGATAGCTGGCGATAAAATATTTCGCGCTAAGCGCGCTCTGCGATATTTATCGCATTTTGTTGCTAATATGGCCCTTAAAGATTTAGATAATTCCAGAATCAATAAATCAGATTATAGAAATGCGAAGTTAAGATTTGCGTGAGAGGGCGGGGAAACGTGACTAAGATAAGTATCAATGAAAGAGACAGATGTAGGGGATTCCGTAGTATATACATTTTTATAGAATTACATAAATTCATCTAAGATGTCCCGATCTTTGAAAAGATGCTTACCATCCAATGAATGAATGGAGTCTATCAGCACATGTTTGTTCCAAGATTTGAGATAATTAGCCAAAAGTTTGCCAACTTAATTTCGTCCACCATAATAGCGAGCACTATTATGAAGGAGAATAGATGAGACGTTATCCGTAGTTACTCTATTAAAATCCAACTTCGCACGAACAAGCTCCTGCAAGGCAGAATCAGATGAAGAAGTGTAAAAACTGATGCTCTGGGCGTTTAATGTTAGCTAGTAGAATTTTATGATGATTAAGTGATTGTTTCTTTTTTTTGGAAACAAAGTCTATGATAAAGCCAGGATCAGTAGCCTTAAATGCATCCCATAACAATGAAGGGGAGGTAACCGGATGCGTATTCAAGGAAAAAAATTCCTCAGCAAAGGAGGTAAAAGAGGAAGAAAAAAATGGATCCTGCAAAAGAGAGTTGTTAAATCTCCATCTAGAGGACCTGGGTTGTGGACGAATCAAATCGGAATCAGCAACAACCGGGCATGATCAGAGATCACGATAGGTTCAATTGAGGAGGAAATAAGATTCTGAGTCAAAGACTTAGAAAATAAAGGTAATCTAACCAGGTCAGGAACAATGCGGAGGAGAAAAAACAAATCTGTTATATCTGGATTACATAGTCTCCAGCCATTTACCAGATGTGTCTGAGAGATTGTACTTTGGAATTGTTTATGAGTCTTGTGAAGGACAAAACGAACTTTGGATTGGGGGTCAACAAATGGGCCAATAACCTGGTTACAATCACCTCCTAAGATACAAAATTCATCTTTATATTGAATATACTTTTTTGTAACGTTAGGCCAAAAAGAATAATCCGGTTGAGTTCGACCATAAATACTGTTAAAGATATATTATTATTAAGTAACTTAGCCAATAACCATCTACCCTCCGAGTCCATATCTTGAGAAATAACAGAACATTTCAACTTTTTGTGACATAAAATAATGATGCCATTTTTCTTAGTGGTCGTAGGAGACACTAAGACTAAACCAATCAAATTCCGTTTGAGTTGCAGAGCCTCTGTCTCTGACAAATGGGTTTCTTGCAACAAAACTAAGTCAGGATTGTATGAGGATAAATGGGATAATATTCTCTGCCTCTTTATAGGGTTAATAAAACCTTTCACATTCCACGATATAACTCTAAATGTAGAGAAATAGAAATAGATATGAAACAACACGATCAACAGTAATGAAAAAGGAGGAATACAATAGTGAGGGAAAGAGTGTATAGGGGAAAAATGTAGTAAGGACAGTGAAGGAAAAGTTAGAGAAGAAGAGTAAGAAAGAAAGAAAGAAAGAAAGAAAGAAAGAAAGAAGAAGGAAAGAAAGAAAGAAAGAAAGAAAGAAAGAAAGAAAGAAAGAAAGAAAGAAAGAAAGAAAAAAAGGTGAGACAATAAGAGAGGACAGTACATGTCAAAAAGAAACTGATGACTGTGATACGTACTTTCAAAGGGGAACAAGCAAAAACAAGGACTGGTCACTCACAATAAAGACGGCACAGCCAACAGAGGGAAAAACGCACCACGTCGGGAGACCTAGACAGAACAGAAGACGGGTATGGAAGAAGTCTGGATAGTCTGCGATGATGATAGGAAAAGAGAAAAATAAACAGAGATGACAATACAGAAATAATCGTCAAATTATAACCTGTAAAGGAAGCAAAAATGAAAATCAGGAGGAAATTATCAAAGGCTGTCACATAACAGTCAATTTATAGAGGAAGGACCAGCAGTATCCATGGAAGCTGTAGAGTGTAAATGAAGAAATTTCCAAGGGTCTGTAGGATTTTCAAATGTAGAGGTGCGGTTCTGGAAAGTCACCTTAAACAAACATGGATGAAATAATCCATAGCGCACCCAAGGCTCGCAAAGCTGGTTGCAGCTCAAGGAATTCCTCCCGATGTTAGCAGCTAATGTGTAAATGCCTTGGGGAAAAAAAACTATTTAGCTCCAGACCAAATTAATTGTTTTTAAAATTTGGCTGCATTTAAAACTTGTAAAAGATCAGTAAATTTCAAAAATAGGAGGATTACGCCATGGGGCTTTGAAGGAGCAGATGTAGAAGACAGGCGGGGACCCAGTCTATGAGCGTGCTGGATATTCAAAGACGTTGATGTAGAAAGGTCCAGAAGTTTCGGAAGAAAGGAGGTGAAGAAGGTCACAGGTTCATCTCCCTCAATTTCTTCTGGAAGACCATACAAGCAAAGATTGTTGCTCCTGTTTCTGTTTTCAAGATCCTCAGCTGACTTTTTTAAGAGTAGTACATCCTTCTCCAGAGATAAAACCTTTGCAGAGACATCATGTATATCACTTACATGTTGTTCTACTACAGACACCCTGGAGTCAAGTGAAGACCACTTAGTATCTAGAACTTGTAGACGTGTATTGGTTTCCTCAATAAAAAGTCTCAGAGCACGTATTTCCTCCAAAACAGTGTCCAAAGATACAGGCAGAACAGAATTTGGCGAAGAAGGAGGGTCTTGCTTAAGCCTTTTATTAGCAGAAGAGGGTGACTGCATTTTTGATGGCGCAATAGACACAGACACTGATCTAGAAGAGTTAGATTGAGCCATACTGACAGAATTATGTAAATCAACCATAGGGGGCTCTAGGAAGGGAGAGACTGACACAGGCAAGCCAGCAGTGAGTCTCCTATTTGAATGTAATAAATGCTTACTTCTGCCCATGTATTAAGTAAAAGCGTTCAGTACAACATGAGCACATAAAATCAGTAAAGTCTCCTCCCAATAAAAATAAAATAGCCCAATGACGTAAGACTTTAAATTTAAGTGGAGGAAACCAAAATGTACTGAGAAAAATCCCAGTAGTAAAAGAGATAAGTGTGGGTAAACAGGACCTCAGCAGAAAGGAATTCCACCAGTTAGGAAGGAATACAAAATGGCAGCCAGTCCGCAGCTACTGGTGTCCCTCAACGTTTGCAGTAGGTGTTCCGCTACACGAATTTGCTTATTTCAGGAGTAGAGCGGCTTGGGAACCGCTATAGCTGAAGCAGCATTTCACGACGTAGCGCTAAGCTCTGTGATCGCTGCCATCTGGAAAGGCGCTGCACGCGTACCAAGATCACTATATTTTTGATAAGATGAATGTCTGTTTTTTATTAAATTATATTACAGTTCCTGGGATACATAACTATACCTAACAGCATTAGTAAGCGGCCAACACTAACCTCAGCAAAAGCTATTTAAAGTGTTTTGGGCTTTGCCAATTTTTATACAAGATTCATTCATGAGTTTTCTGAACTAAAAAGAGCTGTCAACATATTATTATGTAAAGGAGCAATTTTTGTATGCTCTAAAGAAGCTGACCAAGCCTTTTGCTTCCTGAAAGTGCATTTTTATTATGCACAGATTTTGCTGCATCTCAATATGGAGCACTCATTTATTGTAGTAACATATGCTTCTGTTCATGATATTGGAGGTGTTCTGTCTCAGAGAAATCCAGATACCGGCAGGTCCATACAGTGGTTTATTTTTCTCAAACTATTTCCCCAGCAGAACTCAATTTTATAACCTCTGACAAGGAACGTTTGGTAAATAAAAGATCTTTTGAGGTTTGTAGACAATATTTTTTATAGGCTAAACACACTGTTGAGGTGTATACTGATAACACAAATTTGCAGTTTTTAAAATTGGCCTGAGCATTGACTCCCAGACAACTTAGATGGACTTTGAACATTGCTGAATATGATGTTATTATTAAATACAGACAAAGTCAAAATAACAGTAAAGTACACTGTGTCCCAAAAAGCTCATCAGTCATTTCATAGCCTTAAAAATGTTGAGACATTTTTTCCGTAAGTATGTCCAGATATTCTGTCAATAGATAAGGAGCTTGAACTGAATAATAGGCAGGTAGAAAAGAGAAGGATGTATTACTTTATCAAGGGAAGGCTATGTGTTTGAAATTGGTTCAGACAAAGGCCATGAACTGGCAAAATAAAACAAACTAAAGCATTAAAAGATACTTTTTCAAGATAATTTTATTTCCAGTAACATAATTACCTCAAATCCCTTTCACACAAAAAAGAGACCCCATTTGAATGGCTGAGCCCATCCCAAAATAATTCATGTCGAGATGTAGAGCTCGGTGAGGAAGCATGCCACTAATTGTAGGTAAGGGCTATTATTTCTAAATAACTATAGACTGATTTTCAACATATACTCAAAACAAGCCTCATCTTGGGGCTGAAGATGCTTAGCTATAGTGTTTTGTTATGATTGTCTTGTAGATTTTAGCAATCTGTTTTTCCTCTCTGACTTTCTTCTGTGTATATAAAGCAACACATGATCAAATAATGATTAATCCTTTAAAAAATAATAAAACATTTGAAATATATTAAACCATTTTAGATAACATTTAAAAATATACAACAAAAATTAATATATTTAAAATGCTAAAAAAAAAAAATGGAATATTATTGTAAAAAACAAAGCACAACAAAAATTTAAATAAAAAACTAAACTGTTTAGAAAAAATAATATTTTAAATTAAATATTCTCAAAATGAAAGGATAATGTAATATATAGTAATTTAACTCCAATACAATTTTTTTTTTAAATAAAACAGATATAAAAAAACTTTGTAATGGGTGACTTTACTGTATAGCTATCGAGGATGTTGGTATCTACCTCCAGAGTGTGAACATTGACATTCCAAAACTGGGGGAGGAAAACATTCCTGTCCTTACATATGCAAACAATGTGATGCTCTTGTCAATAACAAAGTAATCGAAGCATCGCCTGCCAAGGAGTTTCAAACTGTATTGCTTGGTTAAAGAACTTGTATTCAATGGTAGCAAAACCATATGGCTTTGAATTGATAGTCCTCACTGAAATGTACCTTTTCAATAAAGGTAATTACTCTACAAAGAGGGGTAGAGTTACTAAGATTTGACAAAACACAGCTCACCAATCAAAGTTGCTGTGCTCTGTTGCATCAAAGGGAGGGGCGATTGGCACAATATCGACAAGAATAATATTGTGTAACAAAAATATTGTGTCAAAAATATCGTCACCCTATATTTATACGGGCAAGTACAAAAATATTGAAAATAAAATATCGTTTCATACTATTATTATTAAAAACATGCAAAGATATCATTTGAATATATATATATAGTTTAAAATAATAAATCTTAAATATTTTTAATATATAACAATAATATAATGGAAATTAAATAAATGTAACTAATATTTAATCAAATATATACTTATATAAATACACACACACATATATGTCTACATTTATATATGCATATCTATAATCTAACTATTATTACAAATATATATTTTAAGTTAGATTACTTTTTTGCTTTTTTTGTTAGTTAACTACTATCAAAAGCATTATATATATATATATATATATTATCTACTGGCGGTCGCCAGTAGATAGTTATAGTTAGGACCTATTTTCCATAGGAAATCCAGCAACATTCTATTTGAAATAACTCTTGCGTCGGTTGACGAATCTTCGCGAAATTTTCAAACTTTGTGGCCCGCTCCGGTCCGTTCCTATCCTGAAAGTCTCGGGGTGATTCGTCAAGCGGGGGCCGAGAAAAAGGGGGTCCCAAAACGTGTTTTCCCATTTATTTTCCCATAGGAAATTTTAGCCACGGCTACAGCTCGAACTGCTGAACGGAATTACACCAAATTTGGCAAAGAGGTAGTTCTTGGTTCAGAAAGAACCCTTTTGTTAAATGGTGTAAATCCGTTCAGTAGTTGCTGAGAAAATCAAAAGTAAAAACACATATATATCTATGGCCGCGGAGGGTCCGCGCACCCTCCCGATGACCAGCTGTATGCTAATTGGCTGTCAACACTCCAAACCAGGAAGTGTTGGCAGCCATCTTGTGGAACCGAGTCACAAGAAAACAGTAAAAAAAATCACGCAAAACGCAAAAAGGGGGCAGGGTAGAAACACCCTGACCCCCTAGGCCTGATCAGGGGGTCCTACAAGGACCCCCAGGGCCCCCCCAAATTTATTTTTTTTTTAATCGGCAAAAAACGCGCTAGGTGCGCGGATCCTGCCGATAAAAAAAAAAACAAAGCGCGGTCTCCCGCGCTTCGTTGTTAATTGGCCCCCGGGTGGGCCAAGTCCCGGGGGCATGCAGGGGTTAATAAAAATGCTTGGGAGGGCCTCTAAGGCCCCCCCAAGCCCCGGGGACCGCCACCCCCCGGGGCTTTTATTTCAAAATGGTGCGGGAGGGCTCTGAGCCCTCCCGCAGCCCCGGGGACCGCCACCCCCGGGGCTTCTTTTAATTTTATTTAATGAACTGTGTGGGGGGGCTCGAGCCCCCGACATGCCCCGGGGACCACCACCTCCCCGGGGCACTAAAAATTTAAATTTGGGGGTCCGTTACGGACCCCCGAGCCCCAGGGACCACCACCTCCCCGGGGCTGTGCAAAGGTAGGGAGGGGGGCCGCGTGGCCCCCCTCCTGGAGCCTGTGGTGGCCCTGGGGACCGCCACCCCCCAGGGCCGGCTCCTGCAGTGACCCGGGGTGCCCACCCCCGGGACACTGCTGTTTGCAATCACAGGACGGGAGCCTCGCGGCTCCCGCCCTGTCATTGCAAACTTAGCTTTAGCTTCATTGAAGCGAGAGCAGGAAACCTGCTCTCGCTTCAATGAAGCAAGCAGAACTGCTTTCCATAGGGGAGCTGCATGTCAGCAGCTCCCCTTATGGAAAGCAATGCCGCTCCCGCAGGACGCGGGGAGCCGGCGGGACCGTGCGGGATTGGGGACCCCCCACGGTCCCCAATGTGTGGCCAGGCCCCGGGGGATGGGGTCCCCGGGGCCACTAGTGGCCCGGGAGGGTGGCCACGCGGCCCCCCTCCCCAAAATTCAATTAAAAAAAAAAAAAATACGAAGGCCGGCCCCGGGGGATGGGGTCCCCGGGGCCATAAGTTTAATTAAAAAAAAAAAGAAGGCCATGCCCCGAGGGATGGGGTCCCCGGGGCGATTAAGGCCTGGGGAGGGGGGCAACGCGGCCCCCTTCCAAATTTTTCTTTATTTAAACAAAATATTAGGGCAGGCCCTGGGGGATGGGGTCCCCAGGGCCAATAAATTAGAAAAGCAGGGGGCCACACAGCCCCCTTCTTAAAAAACAAAAGACCGGCATCGCGCCGGAGGCCACGCCCCTCCTTGCAGCACTCTGCAAACGCGCCCCTGGCGCGTTTGCAGATGGGGAACAATTCCCCTTGAATACTGGGGGTCCCTGGGGCCAACTAGCCCACCATGAACCTTCCAGTATGCGCCAGGGCTGCGTTGCAGAGAGGTGTACAGAGGCCACGCCCTTTTACACCTCTCTGCAACGCAGCTCTGTGGCGCTTTGGAGGTAGATGGTGGGCTAGTTGAACTCCAGGGAGCCTCAGGATTCAAGGGGACTTAATCCCCCAACTTAAAATGTGCCACGGGCGTGTTTGCACAGTGGTGAAGGGAGGGGGCGGGGCTTGAGGTGACATGTGTGCAAACAGGCCCCATGGCGCGTTTTAAGGTGGGGAATTAAATCCCATTCAATCCTGAGGGTCCCTGGGGGCCAACTAGCCCACCAGGTACGTCCAGAAAGCGCCACAGAGCTGCGTTGCAGAGAGGTGTAAAAGGGGCGTGGCCTCTGAACACCTCTCTGCAACGCAGCCTCCTGGCGCATACTGGAGGTACAGGGTGGGCTAGTTGGACCCCAGGGACCCTCAGGATTGAAGGGGATTTAATCCCCAACTTAAAACGCGCCACGGGTGCGTTTGCACAGTGGTGAAGGGAGGGCGGGGCTTGAGGTGACATGTGTGCAAACAGGCCCTGTGTCGTGTTTTAAGTTGGGGGATTAAATCCCCTTCAATCCTGAGGGTCCCTGGGGGCCAACTAGCCCACCAGGTACGTCCAGAAAGCACCACAGAGCTGCGTTGCAGAGAGGTGCAAAAAGGGGCGTGGCCTCTGAACACCTCTCTGCAACGCAGCACTCTGGCGCATACTGGAGGTATCTGGTGGGCTAGTTGGCCCCTAGGGACCCTCTGGATTGAGGAGGAATTAATTCTCCAACTTAAAACGCACCTCAGGGCGTGTTTGCAGACATGTCACCTCAGGCCCCACCCCCTTCCTTCACCATTGTGCAAATATTCCTCTAAAATCAGCCGAACTACGAATTCTGATTTACTCACCTGTTATCAGGAGAGACCTCAGTGCTGCATCTTTGAGCCCAGTACTGATCCTGAAAAGTAATTCTAACCGTACTTACCAGTAACTTGAATTTCCATCCGTAGGCTATCATTGACTGGTTTCACTTGGAAATTCTTCTAAGTGTGGAGTTTTGGAACTTTATAATATTCCTCTAAAATCAGCCGAACTACGAATTCTGATTTACTCACCTGTTATCAGGAGAGAACCCAGTGCTGCATCTTTTAGCCCAGCACTGACCCTGAAAAGTAATTTTAACCGTACTTACCAGTAACTTGTATTTCCTTCCATAGGAATCCATTGTCTGGTTTTCAGCAGAAAAGTTTCAAAGTGACGATTTTTGAAACATACAAATATTCCTCTAAAATCAGCAGAACTACGAATTCCGATTTACTCACCTGTTATCAGGAGAGACCTCAGTGCTGCATCTTTGAGCCCAGTACTGATCCTGAAAAGTAATTCTAACCGTACTTACCAGTAACTTGAATTTCCTTCCGTAGGCTAACATTGACTGGTTTCACTTGGAAATTCTTCTAAGTGTGGAGTTTTGGAACCTTATAATATTCCTCTAAAATCAGCTGAACTACGAATTCCAATTTACTCACCTGTTATCAGGAGAGACCTCAGTGCTGCATCTTTGAGCCCAGTACAGATCCTGAAAAGTAATTCTAACCGTACTTACCAGTAACTTGAATTTCCTTCCATAGGCTAACATTGACTGGTTTCACTTGGAAATTCTTCTAAGTGTGGAGTTTTGGAACTTTATAATATTTCTCTAAAATCAGCCGAACTATGAATTCGATTTACTCACCTGTTATCAGGAGAGAACCCAGTGCTGCATCTTTTAGCCCAGCACTGACCCTGAAAAGTAATTCTAACTGTACTTACCAGTAACTTGTATTTCCTTCCATAGGAATCCATTGTCTGGTTTTCAGCAGAAAAGTTTCAAAGTGTCGATTTTTGAAACATACAAATATTCCTCTAAAATCAGCAGAACTACGAATTCGATTTACTCACCTGTTATCAGGAGAGACCTCAGTGCTGCATCTTTGAGCCCAGTACTGATCCTGAAAAGTAATTCTAACCGTACTTACCAGTAACTTGAATTTCCTTCCGTAGGCTAACATTGACTGGTTTCACTTGGAAATTCTTCTAAGTGTGGAGTTTTGGAACTGTGAGAAGTTGGCCTGGCATATGCTGTCCACTAATTATAGTGGGCACCTTGCACCAGTCCAAACAACCCCTTATTGGAGATAGGTTAAAGACAACCTTATTGAAAGCTATCCTAGTGGTAGCTATGGAGAGCAGCCTTCAGGCTAAGTCTTGAAGGAATGTAAAGCAGCTTGTTTTACCAGTCTATAATCTCTTGAGTGATCAAATGAAAGAGCACCACACCAGGTATATATTCAAAATATATGTATTTATTGCTAAACACACCCCTCTAGTCTCTTTATGAGGCTAGAGTTCGAAGTACATAAGTTAGAAGTTATTTAAACACAGTAATAGCACAAATACACGTTTGGGCCCTAGGGCGTACCAAACCATATACCAATAAAGTGGTATAAGAACCACGACTGAACTAGACACTAGGCCTAGAGCCTCTAGAAGTGCTTGGACCAGAAGGAACCACCCAAGGTAGTGACACAGGGGACCCACGGGGGACGCATGCAGTGTAAATACACAACCGCGATACGCCGTTGACTTCTATGGAGAAAGTCGCGATCAGAAAATTAAAGAAAAGGGACACTTAAAGGAGGACTTGGAGCAAAACCTTTGAGAACTAGTACTTTGAAGAGTCTCTACCCACGGGAGCACCGGAGTACTCGTGTTACCTCACCCAGGGAAGCCGGGTGCATAGGTGCCTTTCGGGGTCGGGTTTCGTCGTCGATTTGAATGGCGATCTGCTGCAAAGTGCTGCTGGCGACCAAGTGGAAAGTGTCCGGGTGGATCCAAGAGTGGATCGGAGATCTGAAGAACCTGAAAGCAGAGGGGACAGAGTCTGGGTCACTAGCCAGTGACCAGGAAGGCGATGGACAGATGCCCACCGATGTCGAGTGCTTCAGGTGCGTTGACGGTCATCTTGACTCTTCAGCCACGAGGTCCAGGAGGCGTTGTTGGTGACCAGGAGCAGGATTCGGGCTGGTACACAATGTTTGTCGAGTGCTGAGGTGTCGGCGACCGGATTGGATCCAACAAGCCTTGGCAACGGCAAGTCTTGATGAAGATGAAGATCGTCGATGGTGCAGACCAGCAAGGTCTGGGGAACTCACCCAGCGAGTGTAAGTGAGGGCAGGCCTGGAGCAACCAGGATGCCCAAGAAGAAAAAGATTGGCCTTCGTTAAGGGCTACTAGCCAACGGGCTAGCGACCGCAAAGGAGCCTCGAGACGTCGCATGTGGATCTGGCTCACAGGACACTCGTGGAGTGGAGGCCAGTGATCTTCAGTGCAGTTGGTGCTGGAGGCTAGGGCTACTCGGAGCCCAAAGCACGACTTCGTGAGAGACTCAGAAGAGGATGTACTTGCAAATGTGCTTGGTGTCCAGGGGTCACGGTCTCACGTCACCCACGATAGCTACGGGCCTCAGCTTTGCTGGGGACTCAGGGTAGCCTCAGGGAAGTTTGAGAATCTACCTTTGGTGATGCGAGGACTTCGGCGTCCGACGGGAGCTTCAGAAATGCAGACCGGACAGATGCGTCTTTGGTGCCTGCCAAGCAGGGGAGTCACTCCTTGACCCCAAGGGAGATTCTTCTGTCCTCTAGTCTTTAGTAGAGCGTCGAAGGTCTAGGATTCTGTTTCAGAGTTTCGTCCAGGGATAATCTAAAGTCCTAAGGACTGGGTTCCTATACTTATACCAAGTTTAGGGGTTGGACTACTCTGTGGCCCCACCTATGGGTGGGTCAGGGCAGAGGGGTGGCTTCACCCCTTTCCTTTGTCCAGTTCGCGCCAAAGCAGGGGCTGCAAGCCCCTGATCCGGTTTGAACTGGGGTATGCACAGGGACACCAAGTGTGCCCCCAGTGCAGGACTTCAAAGCACCCGAAAGTGCTCCCGCCCAGCCCCAATACACATTATCCTGTCTGGGGAGGTGGTCACACCTCCCTGGGACAGGAAACCTATTGTCCAGGCCTCCCCTGCCGGAGTTTCGTCCAGCAGCAGGAGGCCAGACTCGTGTCTGTGGCAGCAGCATCCATTTTGTGATGCCAGGGCTTTGGAAAGAAGTTACTGGGCTAGCCAGAGTTAACATGTCTTTCCCTCTAGAAGGGTGGAATGCTACCCCCGCCGCCAGAATTGGCGGGGGGTAGTATTCCAAGATGTTTGACACCAAACACGACATGTTTAGGTGCAGCCATTCCAAAGTTAGCATTTAACGTGAGGTTATAATGCGCTTAAGAGTATATGGTCAGGTTGCACTACAAACAGCATCAGAGAAGGGTCTCCGAACGCTGCAGAGGGGCCCTGCTCATGCAGGGGCACCCTCTCACATAGGAACCATGCACTCTGCCTTTAGGATTGATAAGGCCTGCCTTAGGAGTGACTTATAGGTTTATATGTGTGTATGTATTTAGTGATATAGGTAACCTATATCACAGTAAGGGTGCATGCACCACCTTACCCAGGCTGCAGTAGCAGACCTGTGGTGTCAGTTTGGATGGCCTTCCAGGAGTGGCATAATACATGCTGCAGCCCCTGGTAGGCCTCTGAGGTACCTATGCCCTTGGTACATAGTATACCATATACTAGGGACTTATAAGGGCACTCCAGATTCCAATCAGTGATGTGCCTAAGGCACATGGAAACCATTTTAGAGAGGAAGCAGCTAGGCTGGGGTTCTGATTAGCAGGGCCCCAGCCAGACTAATGTCGAAAAACAGTGAAGCATCAGCAAAAGTGGGGGTACCCATGTGAAGCAGATCCTACTCTCCTACACAACCCCCCCAAACGTAGGGACATTAAACTAACCTTGCCCAGTTAAGTCTTCATGTTCTAAGTGGAAGTACCTAGAGAGTCCATCTGCATTGGCATGGTTACTCCCAGGTCTATGTTCCACTGTAAAGTCCATCCCCTGTAGGGAAATGGACCACCTAAGCAGTTTGGGGTTTTCACCCTTCATTTGTTTTAGCCATAAGAGGGGCTTATGGTCTGTCTGAACCAGGAAGTGGGTACTAAACAAGTATGGCCTCAACTTCTTCAGAGCCCAGACCACAGCAAAGGCCTCCTCTCTATGGCTGACCAACGTTTCTCTCTAGGGGTCAGCCTACTGCTAATGAAAGCTACTGGCTGATCCTGACCTTCTTCATTCAATTGTGACAGTACAGCCCCTACCCCCAATTCAGATGCATCAGTTTGAACAATGAACTTCTTGGAGTAATCAGGACTCTGTAGAATGGGAGCAGTGCACATGGCCTGCTTCAGGTCATCAAATGCCTTTTGACAGCTAACTGTCCACTGAACCTTTTGGGCATTTTCTTAGAAGTTAAGTCATTCAGGGGTGTCACTATTGATCCATACCCCTTGACAAATCTCCTATAGTACCCAGTCAGGCCTAAGAAGGCTCTCACCTGAGTCTGGGTAGTGGGAGCAGTCCAGTCCATTATAGTCTGGATCTTGCTCTGCAAAGGTTGAACCTGGCCTCCACCCACAAGGTGGCCCAGGTACACAACCTGACTCTGCCCTATCTGGCACTTAGTGGCCTTGATAGTCAGGCCTGCCTTTTGCAGGGCCTGTAAAACATTCCTGAGGTGGACCAGGTGATCCTCCCAGGTGGAGCTAAAGACAGCAATATCATCTAGATAAGCTGCACTATAGGCTTCCAGACCTGTGAGAACTGTATTCACCAACCTCTGGAAAGTGGCAGGTGCATTCTTCAGACCAAAGGGCATCACCACAAATTGATAATGCCCACTAGGGGTTGAGAATGCTGTTTTGGGCTTTGCAGTATCAGCTAGTCTGATCTGCCAGTAGCCAGCTGTCAAGTCAAATGTGCTGAGATATTTGGCTGAGGCCAAAGTATCTATGAGCTCATCTGCCCTTGGTATTGGATAGGCATCAGTCCTAGTGACTGCATTGAGACCCCTGTAGTCCACACAAAACCTCATCTCTCTTTTTCCACCACTGGTGTGAGGTTTTGGCACAAGGACCACTGGACTAGCCCAAGGGCTATCTGAGGGTTCAATAACTCCCAACTCCAATATTTTCTGGACTTCAGTCCTGATACAGTCCCTGACATGGTCAGGTTGCCTATAAATCTTATTTTTAATAGGCAGACTGTCCCCAGTGTCCACTTCATGAGTGCACCAGGTGGTCTGACTGGGTGTCAGTGAAAACATATGTCTAAACTGATTGAGCACTTGTCTACAATCAGTTTGTTGCTGGGTAGTGAGGCTGCCTGCCAAGGCTACACCATCTACTGACCCATCGTCAGGGTTCTGTGAGAGCAGGTCAGGGAGTGGGTCACTCTCTTCCTCCTGCCCTTCATCAGTAGCCATGAGCAAGCCCATGTCTGCCCTGTCCACATATGGTTTTAACCTGTTGACATGGAGAACCCTGTGGGGACTCCTGGGTGTTCCTAGGTCTACTAAGTAGGTAACCTCACCCTTCTGCTCAACAATAGTGTGGGGTCCACTCCATTTGTCTTGGAGAGCTGCTGGGGCCACTGGCTCCAACACCCACACCTTCTGTCCTGGCTGGTAAACAGTCAGAACAGCCTTTGGTCATGCCAAGCCTTTTGAAGTTCCTGGCTAGCCTCAAGGTTTTTGGTTGCCTTTTTCATATACTCAGCCATCCGGGAGCGGAGACCAAGTACATAGTCCACTATGTCTTGCTTTGGGGGCTTGAGAGGTAACTCCCATCCTTCCTTCACCAAGCACAGTGGACCCCTCACAGGGTGGCCAAACAGAAGTTCAAAAGGGCTGTAACCAACCCCTTCTGAGGCACCTCCCTATATGCAAATAAAAGGCAGGGCAAGAGTATGTCCCATCTTCGCCTAAGCTTTTCTGGGAGCCCTTTAATCATGCCCTTCAAGGTTTTGTTGAATCTCTCAACTAAACCATTGCATTGTGGGTGATAGGGTGTGGTGAACTTATAAGTCACTCCACACTCCTTCCACATTGCTTTTAAGTACCCAGACATGAAGTTAGCACCCCTGTCTGATACTACCTCCTTAGGAAAGCCCACTCTTGAGAAAATTCCCAGGAGGGCCCTTGCCACCACAGGTGCTGTAGTGGTCCTGAGGGGAATAGCTTCTGGGTACCTGGTGGCATGATCCACTACCACCAGGATAAACCTGTGCCCAGATGCTGTTTGGGGATCCATGGGACCAACAATGTCAATCCCTACCCTTTCAAAGGGCACCCCCACCACAGGTAGTGGTATCAGGGGGCCTTTGTAGTGCCACCTGCCTTGCCACTGGCCTGGCAGGTTACACAGGAGCGACAAAACTCCTTTGTGTCTTCAGACATGTGGGGCCAGTGAAAGTGAGGGACAATTCTGTCCCAAGTCTTGTTCTGGCCCAGGTGACCTGCCAAGGGAATATCATGGGCTAGGGTCAATAGGAAGCCCCTGAACTTCAGAGGTATAACCAACCTCCTGGTAGCACCAGGCTTGGGGTCTCTACTCTCTGAGTACAGGAGTCCATCATCCCAATACACTGTATGGGGACCACTAGCTTTCCCAGCAGCCTCAGCAGCAGCTTGCTGTCTGAGGGGTTCAAGGGAGGGGCAGCTCTGCTGCTCCTGGCTCAGATCTGCCCTAGAAGGTCCCCCTGTCCCCAAGAACTCAACCTGGTCAGGTTCAAGTTCCTCTGGGACAGTTCCTTCTTCAGGACTGAGATCATCCCCTCAAGGGACTGATCTTCTTCCTGAGCCAAGGGGAAGGCACTGCCTTAACCCTACTACTCCTCCTCTTGGAAGGCACTTGGTCCATTATTCCAGAATCCAAGGCCTGTTCAGTGCTAGACATTTTGGCTTGTGACCTGGTCACAGCAAACACATCTGCAGGGATCCCCAGCATTTCTGCATGGGTCCTGAGCTCCACTTCTGCCCAAGCAGAAGTCTCTAAGTCATTGCGAAGCAAGCATTCGACTGGTAGGTTTGCACTCACCACAACCTTCTTAAGGCCAGTTACCCCTCCCCAGGAGAAGTTAACAACTGCCAGAGTATGGTCTGTTCTGACATTGCTAGCATTGGTCACTTGGTACATCTCACCAAGTATAACTTGCCCAGGATGCACAAGGTCTTGTGTCACCATTGTGACACTTGCCCCTGTGTCCCTAAATGCCAAAGCCTCTCGTCCATTGATTAAAGGCTGTTGTCTGTACTTGCCCAGATTACTGGGACTCACAGAGGAGGTCACATCCATGCCTCCATCACAGACTAACACAGTCTGAGTCAGTTCTCTGACTAGGTCAGAGCCCAACTCAGTACCCAGGGTGAACCCTACTAAACCCTTGGCTGGAGCACTCCCACCAACTGTACTAGGGGGAACAGGTGCCTTAGGGGCATTGGTGGGTGCTGGACTTGAGTCTTTGGACTTGGTGCAATCACTGGTCCAGTGGGTCTTTTGCTTACAGACCTTGCACCATGGTTTTCTTTGGCCTTTCCCTTTTGTAGACTGTGAATCCCCACCTGAAGAAGATTTTTGGGGGCCTGATGAAGACTTTTGATCTTTACTATTCTCCCCACCCTTTTCAGAGTTCTTAGCATCTTGCTTCTTGGTTTCCCCACCTTGGTTCTGTACCTTCTGCTTCACCCTGGTTCTGACCCATTTGTCTGCCTTCTTTCCCAATTCTTGGGGAGAGGTCAGATCAGAGTCTACCAGGTATTGATGCAACAGCTGATTTTGACAGTTATTAAGAATCTGCTCCCTCATTATCAGATTGTACAATCCTGAGAAGTCACACACCTTACTGCCCATCAACCAGCCTTCCAGAGCCTTGGCAGAACAATCCACATAGTCCACCCAGTCTTGAGTCTGTGCTTTTGGGTATCTCTGAACTTCAACCTGTACTGTTCAGTGGTTAGGCCAAACCCATCAATAAGAGCACTCTTCAAGACCTTGTAATTATCAGCATCCTCCTCTCTAACATTGAGGAGCTTATCTCTACCTTTGTCTGCAAAGGAGAGCCACAAGATTGCTGCCCACTGCTCCTGAGGGACCTTCTGTACTTTACAGGCCCTCTCTAGAGCAGTTATCCACTTGTGGATGTCATCCCCATTCTGATAGGGAGGGACAATCTTACTCAGGTTCCTATGGTCATAGGACCTTTCCCTATCTCTAGGGATATGGCTGCCACCATGGGACTCTAGTCCCAACTTTCTTTTCTCTCTAAAGAGATCTAGGGACTCCCTGTCTAAGGCTACTTGCTTCCTTCTGAGTTCAAGCTGAGCTTCCTCATATTGAATCAGCCTCTTTCTTCTCTCATGAGAGGATTCCCTCATATGAGATGAGACAGAGCTCCCTATTGAGGTGCCAGAGTGGTTAGACTCCTGAGAAGGAGATCTAGACTTTCTGGGCACACTCATAATCCTTCCTGGGGGGACAAAGATGGCATCATCCTGATCATCCTCTTCATCTTCCACAGGAGGGATTGGGTTATCCAGGTCAGGGTCATTGTCACCCTCCTGGCCAGTTTCAGAGGGGGGTCTGGGGGTACTGGTACCCCTGGTCCCTTCCTCTTCTTCTGCCCCACCCTCAGCTCCTACCCCTTCAGTCCCCAAGGGCTTACTAAGGTCATAAGCCACCAACAACTCTTTAAGGTGTTGGGTGGTGGGACTTTGGCCTGTCCTTAATTTCCTCAAGTTACATAATGCTCTCAATTCCAAGAATGGGAGGGTATCATACTTGGAGGAAGAAGCCCAGTGGCTTCTGGTAAGGATTCTCTAGATCCTACTTTTAAAGACATTACTAGTGTGGTGTGGTGTATGCACTATCTACTCTAGTGTGGCCTACTAAACTCTCTTGAGTTGTAGAAAGGGTGTGCTATCCCTTAACACACAACTCTAAGTTCAGTAGAACTTACTGTATTCTAAGCTTAAATTATATGTACCTTAGGTACCTTTAGTGGTTTTCAGTTGATCAATTCAATTGAGATTATCTGGTAAAACAATAGCAAGCTGGAATCCCACACGCTGCACACCAATGTGAGAAGTTGGCCTGGCATATGCTGTCCACTAATTATAGTGGGCACCTTGCACCAGTCCAAACAACCCCTTATTGGAGATAGGTTAAAGACAACCTTATTGAAAGCTATCCTAGTGGTAGCTATGGAGAGCAGCCTTCAGGCTAAGTCTTGAAGGAATGTAAAGCAGCTTGTTTTACCAGTCTATAATCTCTTGAGTGATCAAATGAAAGAGCACCACACCAGGTATATATTCAAAATATATGTATTTATTGCTAAACACACCCCTCTAGTCTCTTTATGAGGCTAGAGTTCGAAGTACATAAGTTAGAAGTTATTTAAACACAGTAATAGCACAAATACACATTTGGGCCCTAGGGGCGTACCAAACCATATACCAATAAATTGGTATGCGAACCACGACTGAACTAGACACTAGGCCTAGAGCCTCTAGAAGTGCTTGGACCACAAGGAACCACCCAAGGTAGTGACACAGGGGACCCACGGGAGACGCGTGCAGTGTAAATACACAACCGCAATACGCCGTTGACTTCTATGGAGAAAGTCGGGATCGGGAAATTAGAGAAAAGGGACACTTAAAAGAGGACTTGGACAAAACCCTTTGAGATCTAGGACTTTGAAGAGTCTCTACCCACGGGAGCACCGGAGTACTCGTGTTACCTCACCCAGGGAAGCCGGGTGCATAGGTGCCTTTCGGGGTCGGGTTTCATCGTCGATTCCAATGGCGATCTGCTGCAAAGTGCTGCTGGCGACCAAGAGAAAAGTGTCCGGGTGGATCCAAGAGTGGATCGGAGATCTGAAGAACCTGAAAGCAGAGGGGACAGAGTCTGGGTCACTAGCCAGTGACCAGGAAGGCGATGGACAGTTGCCCACCGATGTCGAGTGCTTCAGGTGTGTTGATGGTCATCTTGACTCTTCAGCCACGAGGTCCAGGAGGCGTTGTCGGTGACCAGGAGCAGGATTCGGGCTGGTACACGATGTCTGTCGAGTGCTGAGGTGTCGGCGACTGGATTGGACCCAACAAGCCTTGGCAATGGCAAGTCTCGATGAAGATGAAGATCGTCGATGGTGCAGACCAGCAAGGTCTGAGGAACTCACCCAGCAAGGGTAAATGAGGGCAGGCCTAAAGCAACCAGGATGCCCAAGAAGAAAAAGATTGGCCTTCGTTAAGGGCTACTAGCCAACGGGCTAGCGACCGCGAAGGAGCCTCAAGACATTGCACGTGGATCTGGCTCACAGGACACTCGTGGAGTGGAGGCCAGTGATCTTCAGTGCAGTTGGTGCTGGAGGCTAGGGCTACTCGGAGCCCAAAGTACGACTTCGTGGGAGACCCAGAAGAGGATGCACTTGCAAATGTGCTTGGTGTCCAGGGGTCACGGTCTCACGTCACCCACGATATCTACGGGCCTCAGCTTTGCTGGGGACTCAGGGTAGCCTCGTAGAAGTCTGAGAATCCACCTCTGGTGATGCAAAGACTTCGGCGTCCGACGGGAGCTTCAGAAATGCAGACCGGACAGATGCGTCTTTGGTGCCTGCCAAGCAGGGGAGTCACTCCTTGACCCCAAGGGAGATTCTTCTGTCCTCTAATCTTTAGTAGAGCGTCGAAGGTCCAGGATTCTGTTTCAGAGTTTTGTCCAGGGATAATCTAAAGTCCTAAGGACTGGGTTCCTATACTTATACCAAGTTTAGGGGTTGGACTACTCTGTGGCCCCACCTATGGGTGGGTCAGGGCAGAGGGGTGGCTACACCCCTTTCCCTTTGTCCAGTTCGCGCCAAAGAAGGGGCTGCAAGCCCCTGATCCGGTTTGAACTGGGGTATGCACAGGGACACCAAGTGTGCCCCCAGTGCAGGACTTCAAAGCACCCGAAAGTACACATTATCCTGTCTGGGGAGGTGGTCACACCTCCCTGGGACAGGAAACCTATTGTCCAGGCCTCCCCTGCTGGAGTTTCGTCCAGCAGCAGGAGGCCAGACTCGTGTCTGTGGCAGCAGCATCCATTTTGTGATGCCAGGGCTTTGGAAAGAAGTTACCGGGCTAGCCAGAGTTAACATGTCTTTCCCTCTAGAAGGGTGGAATGCTACCCCCGCCGCCAGAATTGGCGGGGGGTAGTATTCCAAGATGTTTGACACCAAACACGACATGTTTAGGTGCAGCCATTCCAAAGTTAGCATTTAACGCGAGGTTATAATGCGCTTAAGAGTATATGGTCAGGCTGCACTACAAACAGCATCAGAGAAGGGTCTCCGAACACTGCAGAGGGGCCCTGCTCATGCAGGGGCACCCTCTCACATAGGAACCATGCACTCTGCCTTTAGGATTGATAAGGCCTGCCTTAGGAGTGACTTATAGGTTTATATGTGTGTATGTATTTAGTGATATAGGTAACCTATATCACAGTAAGGGGTGCATGCACCACCTTACCCAGGCTGCAGTAGCAGACCTGTGGTGTCAGTTTGGATGGCCTTCCAGGTGTGGCATAATACATGCTGCAGCCCCTGGTAGGCCTCTGAGGTACCTATGCCCTTGGTACATAGTATACCATATACTAGGGACTTATAAGGGCACTCAGATTCCAATCAGTGATGTGCCAAAGGCACATGGAAACCATTTTAGAGAGGAAGCAGCTAGGCTGGGGTTCTGATTAGCAGGGCCCCAGCCAGACTAATGTTGAAAAACAGTGAAGCATCAGCAAAAAGTGGGGGTACCCATGTGAAGCAGATCCTACTCTCCTACAGGAACCTTATAATATTCCTCTAAAATCAGCTGAACTACGAATTCCAATTTACTCACCTGTTATCAGGAGAGACCTCAGTGCTGCATCTTTGAGCCCAGTACAGATCCTGAAAAGTAATTCTAACCATACTTACCAGTAACTTGAATTTCCTTCCATAGGCTAACATTGACTGGTTTCACTTGGAAATTCTTCTAAGTGTGGAGTTTTGGAACTTTATAATATTCCTCTAAAATCAGCCAAACTACGAATTCTGATTTACTCACCTGTTATCAGGAGAGAACCCAGTGCTGCATCTTTTAGCCCAGCACTGACACTGAAAAGTAATTCTAACCGTACTTACCAGTAACTTGTATTTCCTTCCATAGGAATCCATTGTCTGGTTTTCAGCAGAAAAGTTTCAAAGTGTCGATTTTTGAAACATATAAATATTCCTGTAAAATCAGCAGAACTACGAATTCCGATTTACTCACCTGTTATCAGGAGAGACCTCAGTGCTGCATCTTTGAGCCCAGAACTGATCCTGAAAAGTAATTCTAACCGTACTTACCAGTAACTTGTATTTCCTTCCATAGGAATCCATTGTCTGGTTTTCAGCAGAAAAGTTTGTGTCGATTTTCACAAACTACAAATATTCCTTAAAAATCGCCTGTATGACTTAAACGCATTCTTTCAACTATTTACAGGAGATGCACCAGTGCTGGATCCAGGATCCACCACTGAGTAAGAAAAAGTAACTCTACTTACCTGCTAAGTGAATTTCCTCCCATAGGATAACATTGGTGATTCTATGTGAAAAAGTTTGTCTCAACTTTTAAAATACAATAATATTCCTTAAAAATCACTACTGTAACCAAAACGCTTTTACTCAACTGTTTACAGGAGATGTCCCAGGACTGAATCTAGGATCCAGTCCTGTGGTTAGAAAAGTAATCCATAAAGTAACTAATTGCATTTAACTAGAAATTCACATTGAGCTCAATGTTGCATTGTGTTTGAAATTGTGTTGCCCATTGCAACAACTGTAACTACTGTACTTAAAAGTCTATTGCCTATTTGCAAAGTATTTAAATTAAAGTAATTCATTCTGAGAAAGTATATTTTGTAATGTAATGTATAATGTGATTACAATGTAATTTAAAAAATAAAATATCTAAAAATAAATAGTTTAAAAAAATGTAGTAAATCAGTATCAAAAAATAAATATAACAATTAATACATTTAAAAATTGTCATTTACAAAAACCTTTGAAATTCACTGAAAAAAACCATAGGTTTCAGACATGTTATAGTTAGGAATTAGCATTTAAAAAACCTTTGAAATTCACTGAAAAAACCATAGGTTTCAGGCACGTTATAGTTAGAAATTAGCATTTAAAAACTTTACAAATTCACTGAAAAAACCATAGGTTTTAGGGACAGTTATAGTTAGTTGGACATTGCACTCGTACAAAACCCGTGAAATTCCCCCGTTATAGTTAGTTCAGCTAACTATAACTCGCGCCCGCAATGCACTGCTGATGACGTCACATATTACATCACTCATGACATGGTCAGTGACATCACTGATGACATCACTGATGACATCTCAAATGACATCACTGATGACATCACTGATGACATCATCCACGTGTTAATCTGATGCACCTCCTCACACCCTAATATAACCTTTGATACACCCACTCTAAATTACAGACTGCCATTCGCAAAACCATAGACACTCCAACACCAATAACTACATACCCACTCACTGATTCTTAGGTCTACACACACACATCCACTCACTCACCCGTACAGTCACTCATACTTACGGTCACTCAGTACAGGACTATCATATGCACTCATACTCCTATATAGACACTCAAACACCGCCACTCATCCATAGAGGTACTCACACACCTAGTCAGTCATGCAAATAATTAAACACACTGCCTTTTACTCACCTATACAGTTATACACACACCAGCTCACTTACTCATACAAATACTAGCACATTCTTACGCTCTTATACAATCACTGATACAAGCACACACTCATCCATACAGTCACTCTCACAATCACACACTCTCGCTTATAGCTATTTATA
The DNA here is from genome assembly GCA_963921515.1 of Calotriton arnoldi. Classification (NCBI taxonomy): domain Eukaryota; kingdom Metazoa; phylum Chordata; class Amphibia; order Caudata; family Salamandridae; genus Calotriton; species Calotriton arnoldi. The sequence goes on from CAWUFW010019863.1 coordinate 163,666, forward strand.
TCCTCCATTACACATATATACTGCCTTTCACATATGTAGTTACTCACACATGTACCACTGGGACATACATTCAGTCACTAACACACTCTTACACACACTTACCCACCCATACAGTCTATCACAGATGCACTCTTGAAACCATCCACCCAGTGAATCACCCACTCACACATCTATGCACAGAGTCGCGCATACCCCACCCACACAAACACTCAGGCACCCATACAGATACTCAGACAACCAATCAATAACTCATATAGACACTCATGTAGCTATTCACAAACCCATGCAGCCACTTACACAGCAACAGACAGACGGATACAGACATTCACCCAGTTTAGTCACTAACCCATGCATTCAGTAAGATACGTTTAATCACTCACTTATAGAGTTAGTCACGCACCTACTAAATCATCCATACAGACACTTATACAACCACTCATTCTTCAATACGCCTTTCCCTATATATATTAAAAATATTTAAACTTTACAGAAACACACAGTCACTGGATGATGTCATCAGTGATGTCATTTGAGATGTCATCAGTGATGTCATGAGTGATGTCACTGACCATGTCATGAGTGATGTAATATGTGACGTCATCAGCAGTGCATTGCGGGCGCGAGTTATAGTTAGCTGAACTAACTATAACGGGGAATTTCACGGGTTTTGTATTGAGTGCAATGTCCAACTAACTATAACTGTCCCTAAAACCTATGGTTTTTTCAGTGAATATATATATATATATATTCACTGAAAAAAACATAGGTTTCAGGGGCGTTATAGTTAGTTGGACATTTCACTCGTACAAAACCATAATAGCACGAGTAAGTTTCACTCACTGAACACCACAGCAGCAATGTAATGATTATAATTGATGTTGAATTAACTTTTAATGTTATTTTTTCATAGGTTGAGACTCTAATCTAACAGGTACCACTTTTTTTGGGTGCTGTACGAGTGGACACTTTATTATACCATTGGGATCCACCACCAAAAAAGTGTAGTTAGATTTTAAATGGTCCTGAAGAATTGCCTTCTATTTGAATCAATGGCAAGAAACATGTTGACCTGTTCAGCGCACATCCCCAATACTTTATAAGAGGGGTGTGCACTAATCACGTTTTTAACTAAGAGAGCGACCACGTTCATTAAAATAATTCTGAGTGGATCGCTTCCTCTTATTTTTAACTTCACCTTTACACTTTCCACATCTACACTTTCCACAGAACCCCCACACACACTATATCTTACGGCATCAGGAATAAAGATCTCCGCTAAAAGGCCCCAATTCGGGCGCCGATCGGGTATTGCAGCGCCGACCCGATAAGGAGCAGACCCGATGATGAGGCAATACATCCTGTGACTTGGGTGTGTGAGGGTCTTTTCCAAAAGGAGGAAATGTTCTCCTGCCTGTCGTGATTTAATAACTATGTATCACTGACTTGATATCAACCTACTGTATTCTTTAGGAACAGCATACCATTCGGTTTCTTGAACTTTACATGGGCTTGTATGCTGGACCTGTTTAAATATAGCCCGCAGTCCCTTCCTTATTGTATTACATTTCCGCACGGGCGACCCCCGTGGGACGTATTTGATTTTAGGTTACCAGGGAGATACTAAACGGTTCCCCTGGCCCATCACAGGGACACTGGAAATAATAAAAAAAATTCTGTGACCCTTTTTCACAAGTTATCTAATACTTCATAACCACTAAGATGGATGAGTATCAGGGACTCAGTTTTGGCGATGATATGGCAACCCGAGATTCTTAAAACACCGTCCCTATTGGGGGGTGATGGTAGCTCCGCTTCTGGGAGCCAGTCAGAAGACTGGACCTCCCTATCCACCATGAAGCGTGAATGGCTTAAAATTACGTTACACGGGGCCATGATGACAGAATATCTACGGGCTAATATAGCCCCTAATGGCCTTTTGGTCAACAATTTCCCTCGTCTATTTCTGGAAGATGCGGTTTTTAAAAAAGAGTGGTCCCTAGTTGCATGGAAATGCACTAGGGATTGGCTCATCCTTATCATCAATACTGCAAAGAGGATTGCAGATGCATTATTAATAAGGATCCAGACTGCAGAGGGGGCAATTAAGGTGACTGTCCAAACCACTGTGTTCAAGACCAAATTAGCAGAGATTAATGCAGAAATTACGGATAATAAAGAGTACTTGATGAAGCAGAAAATTGCTAAGCTTCAGAAAGATATTACCAACTTTGACAAAGAAAAAATATATCCATTTCTCAGGGCAGATTACATCACACCTGGGGGGTCGTATTCTTCGGATGAGAGTTCCAATCCTTCTAGGAGAAGCTCCTCCGATAGTGACTCAAGCAACGGGAGCTGGAATAATAGAAACATCCGACAGAATACGCGTCATACGTATCCCCTATATGGTCCACCGCCTTACCAGGGACCACATTACCAAGGACCCCAATTTCAGGGACCCCAATTTTGGCAATACCCCATGTACCACCATGGACCACCTCCATTTCCTCAACAAGGCAATGCACCTTCTTTTTTGGGCAGAGGTTGGGGCAGAGGAAAAGGGCGCAGAAAAGGTCACCAAAAAACAGTACAGTGGCAAGATCAATCGACACTTTCAATGGAAACAAGGAGCCAGACAAGAGGCAGGAGAGTTTAATAATCAATCTCTCTCCTAGACCCCTCAGTCCAACGGAAGAGGCGGTACTACAGAAAGGATTGGGGTTTGTTCCCACTCCAAAAAATGACAAATTCCGCGACACTTGTGAGATGCATGGCTTCTTCAGAAAAATACGCTTGAAGGCCTTTTTTCAGGACAGACTAAGACCATCAGAGGAGGATTCTGGGTTACGTAACCCCTCCACTTTTACACCTAATAGTGGAATGGTTCCCCATGAAATCCTAACTTTTGAGCAAGCAGTCCTTACTGATCTTCAGAACCATACTGCGCCTATTCCTTTTCACAACCTATCATCCGATGAACAGGCTGCAGTTAAGGCACTATCAGATGACCCCTCAATCATCATCAAACAGGCTGATAAGGGTGGGGCAACTGTCATCATGTCCACCATTGACTATGACAGGGAATGCTTGCGCCAATTGAGTGATCGTAAATATTACACACCCATTAGAGATGACCCTACACCATGGCTCACTACCGTAATTGCCACTATGGTCCATACAGCAGAAATTGAGGGTTGGGTCTCAAACAAAGAAGCCACCTTTCTAACTCAGAATAATCCAAAGACTCCCTATTTCTACATCTTGCCTAAAGTGCATAAAGGGATCACTCCAGTCCCTGGTAGACCCATTGTATCAGGGATCGGCTCGATCCTCGAGCCGCTTTCTAAGTTCTGTGATCACTTTCTCCAGCCTTTGGTCAGGAATACTCCCTCGTTTGTGAAAGACACCACAGACGTGCTCCGCTTACTTGAGGAGGTCCAACATCCAGAGGAGGTGAACCTACTAGTCACTCTGGATGTTGAGGCCCTCTATACTAAAATCCCGCAAAAAGCTACCCTGGAAGTAATAGAGGATGCACTGAGTCACACACAGTGGAACTCTCCAACCCCAGTAACCTTCATACTCGAATGTGCCTTCCTAGCTCTTACAGAAAATTTCTTTGAATATAACAAACAATTATACCATCAAACACAGGGCACTTCCATGGGCAGCACATTCGCCCCAAGTCTGGCGTGCCTTTATATGGCGGCGTTTGAGGAAAGGGAGATCCTCTGCGCCAACAACCCCCATCTGGCAAGTGTGCTCCTGTGGAAGCGGTTCATTGATGACATCTTGATCCTGTGGAAAGGAAATCGCACTGAGTGCGAAGATTTCTGTAAGTGGATCAATACATTGAACCCACACTTGAGGTTCTCCAGCACTATTTCGGATTCTGAAATACCATTTTTGGACCTATTGATTAGGTTAGGAGGAGGAGGTATTACTACGACCCTATACCGAAAACCAACAGACAAAAATAGCCTGCTACTTTACAGCAGTCACCACCCAAGAGCCTTGAAACAGAATTTACCGTTTGGACAGTTTCTTCGTATACGAAGGAACTGTAGCACGATTACTGACTTTGAAAAAGAATCACAGGTCCTTGCTACACACTTATGCATGAGACAATATCCACGAAGGGATGTGTCTCGCTCTTTGAAAAGAGCAAGAAACAACAACAGAGAAGGTCTACTGGAACCCATACAAAAGGAACCCAGTGACCAACTGACGTGTGTTACTACATTTACACCCAATTCCAATCAAGTAACGAATGTCATTAAAAAACACTGGGGGATTTTGAATACAGGTAATCTCAACCTTCCAGCCCCTAGGTTTGCTTTCAAATGCACTAATAACCTCAAGGATTTGTTAGTCCATACTAGACCCAAAAATCAAGATATGGGCACACAAAGATCTCTGTGGGACCTACCACCAGTGAAGGGACACTATCCATGTGGTTCCTGTAGTGTTTGCCCTTTTACAAAGATGACAAAAGAGATTACATTCCCTAATGGATTTAAATGGACAATCAACCGACACACGAACTGTAACACTACTAACTGTATATACATGCTAAAATGCCCCTGTGATCTCCTTTACATAGGGATGACTACCAGATCAATAAGAACTCGTATCACAGAACACCGGAGTAATATCCGTTGTCATAAAACCAACACAAAAATGACATGCCACTATGAACAGATGCAACATCCGACAGACTCAATCAGATGGTGTGTCCTTGAAACACATCCGGGCATGACCAAGGACACCTTCTTCAGAATTGAGCAAAGATGGGTACTGAGATTATCCTCGGACAAGGTAGGATTGAACGAAGAAATCCCATGGGCATCACTGATCAGATAACACCTTAATGAATCTCGTGACCATATAGAGATTAATCTGCATGGAACCAGCTGTGGTTGAACTCTGACAACTTGTTCATCGATCAGGGAGGGCTAACTACTGGCCATTCCCTCCGTGTTTCCCAGCTTGATTTTTCTCCTCATTTTTCTCCTCTCTTTGTGTTATGTACTCCACAAGTGGATTTTGCCATGCATATACTTTCCAAACCAATGATATAACTTTATGGGCTTGATAAGTGTGTAGATTCACACTATTTTATTCCCTTCTTGATTTCAAATTGCCTATTCCAATATGGCGCTCTTTTTCGTGTCAATAGAGACACAGATCCAATACACCTTATAAGCTCCCCCAGGTACCACCTGATAACCTCGAGTCTCCCACTCCCAAGATGACGTCCATTTTGGGAAACAAAGGGTACGTACTAATATGAGCCCGTTTTGACCATTCTAAACTTAACGAACAATTCTCTTAGATTAATTAATATAGGCTCACACAGTTGTACTGCCTCCTAGACTCTAGTCTGCCTTTCCATTATGGCATCCTCCGTTATATCCAGAGAGGCACCAAAGCAACACACTTTGATATCACCGATAATATCGAGTTTTCCACCCCTAAGATGGCGCCTGGTTTTTGAAGAGAGTGGTTTATGCACTAGCAGTAGCTCGCACTAACACGGAAGTCGCCGCCCAATGCACGCGTCATCAGGGAGTATAACTAAACGTCTCCGCCACTGTTGTATACCTCCTGGGACCGGCAGACTGTGGGTAGGTGTAGACCCGCCAGTGGCTGCGTACTACAATTGTGAGTATTCCGCTAATGCGATACAACAGTCTTACTGCTAAATAGTTTTTTTTTTTAAAGTAAAGCTGCTCCTCCGGATGTTGAGCATGGGTAATACAGACTGGGGCGCTTCCCGGGAGCTCCGACATTGTTTTCTGGCAATTTAAATTTTAATTGACCGGTGTGACCGGCCTGTCCTTGGGGTTACATCACCGTTTGTTGTGAGGTGGTCCTGGCAAGAATCCTTGCTTGAGCTCAATTCGCAGCGCCGGTTTTATTTGAGCAGAGGGACTGATTGACCCCCATGGTTTAATGGCCTCTTACTGGTAAACGGGCACGGCAGGAAAATCTTGCCTGAGCTCCTGACGACACCTCGGGTTCTGGTTCCCTTATGTGGGACGCTGCTGGTGTTTTGGGGTGGTTTGTCAGTGCATGAGGCGAGTTACAGCCACACTGTCTGACCTATCCAGGTTCTACGGACAAGGTCTTTCACTGGGTTGTGCTCGGTACCGTGACGCTCCGACGGACCGTGCCCACATTACATCATTGCAGATACCCCCACACCGGGGGCGGTCTAACTTAGAGTGAGCCCTTTTGTATAGCAGACTATAATAATACTAAATTATTTTCATATCTTTTTCATTTATTCGTGACCAGGGCACTGTACTATTCAGTGTTCTAGACTCTGCCGGTACACGATGAAGCAATAACTTGACCCAATTAGGGTGAGTGTTTACTTGTACAAAATAAGTTGGAAATTTTGGTTGCTATTTACATATACATTTTCAATAAATGTTTTTTACTTGAATCATAGCCAACTAGCATGGTCACAAACAAGTCTGTGTGATGCATGCGTTAGTAGCACGAGTAAGTTTCACTCACTGAACACCACAGCAGCAATGTAATGATTATAATTGATGTTGAATTAACTTTTTATGTTATTTTTTCATAGGTTGAGACTCTAATCTAACAGGTACCACTTTTTTTGGGTGCTGTACGAATGGACACTTTATTATACCATTGGGGTCCACCACCAAAAAAGTGTAGTTAGATTTTAAATGGTCCTGAAGAATTTCCTTCTATTTGAATCAATGGCAAGAAACATGTTGACCTGTTCAGCGCACATCCCCAATACTTTATAAGAGGGGTGTGCACTAATCACTTTTTTTAACTAAGAGAGCGACCACGTTCATTAAAATAATTCTGAGTGGATCGCTTCCTCTTATTTTTAACTTCACCTTTACACTTTCCACATCTACACTTTCCACAGAACCCCCACACACACTATATCTTACGGCATCAGGAATAAAGATCTCCGCTAAAAGGCCCCAATTCGGGCGCCGATCGGGTATTGCAGCGCCGACCCGATAAGGAGCAGACCCGATGATGAGGCAATACATCCTGTGACTTGGGTGTGTGAGGGTCTTTTTCCAAAAGGAGGAAATGTTCTCCTGCCTGTCGTGATTTAATAACTATGTATCACTGACTTGATATCAACCTACTGTATTCTTTAGGAACAGCATACCATT